>CAXHSM010000044.1:0-58233 GCA_964019185.1 Maratus speculifer
ATTTGTTCGGGAGATAGAGCCGTTTACAGACAGACAGACGGACGGCAATTTTTTCCCTAAAAAATATGTTTTTCGGAATCTTCAGTGTCTTAAACGTGTAAATCCGCCAGAAAAAATCTTTCAATTTTCAAAACGATGCAAGACTTATCCTATACTACGTATGATGGGTAAGTAATAAAATACAAATCGTTTCACGGTCAATAGAAATGGCATGCGACAATGAGATGTAAACAAAAACCACGCGCTCTATTGTAACAACAATAAATTAAAAATAGACCATGATCTAAAATTAAATTCCAACTTTGGTTCATCCTATTCAAGCTTTCACAAGAAATTTATTTATAAACTCTAACCATAATTTAGAAATGATAAAAGAAGAATTATCATTGGAAACAAAATTTTTACGTGTATAAATTTCAATGGACTCTCTTATAATGGGTTTACGACAACAATTTGATACGAAAAATAATTTGCTTTCATTAAACAGAATTTTGTTTCTGTTAAAAATTCTGTTTAATGAAAGCAAATTATCATTTTTTACTGTTTCGATTTTGTTAACAGTTTATTATTATTTTTTTAAAATTATTTATTTGCATACTTTGAATTTTTGGAACCAGTTTCGAAAGTGAAAATAGTCTAATAATAGTAATAATAAACCTATCTTAAATAGAAACAAGTTGGAAATTGCACGTGAAACGTAGCAAATGAGGTGCGTTCGTAGGATAACGAAGTTTTAAAAATATTCAGATCTTGCTGATATAGTAGAGCATACTCCGGATACAGTATAGTAGTCGAAATCTTTACGTTTCTGTAAATATGCATGAAGTAATTTTTATTACACCTCAGCAACGTACATCTTATTCATAAAATGTGAAATAGTTGAATATAATTAAAACACGTACCAAACCATGTTTCCCCGTATAGTATTATGTAGTGGAATACTTTTGTGTGGCCCTATAATTTAATAATAAAAATTCTTTGCATCACAGATTGTACAGAATGCATATTTTAGTATATACTTCATAGATTCATGCCAATTCTATTACGTTCGAATGAGTGTAACATCATTAAAGTGCATTTGAAACTTTTTCCCCATTGACCGTAATGTAACGGAATCTTTTTGATTGTCTTTGTAATTGATCTATGCATCCGATTTTCATAACATTTGAAATTACTCGACAAAATTACGCAATAATTATATGTTTTAAATTTCAAACGATTAAAATGCATTTAAAATTTTTTTCCCTATTGACCGTAATGTAACGGAATCCTTTTGAATGTCCCTGTAATTGATCTATCCATCCGATTTTTCATAAATTTGAAATGACTCGACAAAATTATGTATTTTAAATTTCAAACGATTCGGTTGGGTAGTTTTTGCGTTGTTATATGCGGACAGACGGACAGACAGACGGACGGACTGAGCGACAACAATAGGTGCTACGTATTTACATAATTACGAACGCATCTAAAAATGAAAAAGATTTAAAACTATTGAAATGCGAACTAAAATCTTTAAAAAAAATTCTTACACGGATTAACATTAGCAAATGAGCGTTTCCGCGTGAGTGAAGTAGCTCTTGTTAACTGTAATAAGGAAGTAGTTGAAATAGTAGAATTCGGAAGCTGGGTGAATAGCATTAAGGAGACTCGTCACTTATTTAAAATTATCGCTCCGTAATTTAAACCAAAGGCCAGGTTATTTTCGATTTTCTTGTTTAAATTTCAATAATTTTATTATTATTATTACCCACCTATATGGGTAATAACGCCATGCAAACAAAATTATGAAATAAGATAGAATAATTGCATGTAGATTGCCCAATTCTAAAAGTACAATCTCAGAAATTGACAAATTGCATTCTAAGCTATTGAAAATATTCAATTTTTTGTGAAAGCGTAAGAAAAATAAAGGTGTGGTGTGTGTGTGGGGGGGGGGGGGATGAGGCAAAAGAATATAAGACCGTGAGCTTCTTTTTGCTTAAAAAAGACCGCTTAAATAGAATTATTAGAAACATTGCACAATTTTAATTGTGTTTATTTGAATCAGTATTTAGGATGTAGCTCGGCCACTGTAGGGAATCAACCGGGGTATTAATGCCAAGGATTGGCGTTATTACCCCGTTATAGTTATTGCGCTGTACATTTTAAATTACAAATTATCTCGAGAAGATATCCAAAATCTTCAACAACATTTTGAAAGTCCTTGAAATGTACTAAAAATTTATGTAATTAACAAAGTATTTCCGGATAAAAAAAATAGTTTTCACATCACAAAACGTACCTCGCAAATTTTAGATCAAGCGTTAATTTTAGTTGCTTGTAAAAACAATAAGACCTAAAAAAGAAACAAATTAACTTGAAGCTCTTTTTGCGATTTATATGACTCAAAACCCTTTTGCGCAAAGCACATGGCTGTCATTTACCAGATTATTTCATAATTATGCAAAATATTAGCACTTTGCGTTATTACCCCGCCTGGCGTTATTACACCAGACCACCTAAATGTGCAGTGCTTGTCGATTTTTACTTAACAGCAGAAAATATTATAAAAAACGCTCTCAAAGTGTGTATTTTGAACTGAATTTCTCAAAACAAGAGAGCTAAAACAAAAAACAAACAAAAAAATGGTCGCATTGAAAAAAAAAAAAAAAAAAAAAAAGTTTATAAACCAAATTCTAATTAGTTGAGTGAAAAATGAAAACACACGACCGCTTTTAGATCTCTTCAAAAACCAAGTCAGCAAGTTTCATATTTCTAGTCAGGCCGTAGATAGAAGTGAACTATATGGGGGGCTCAAGAGAATGTAAGGGGGGCTCATAATATTTTTTTCTCTCTCTGACGCAGAGAGATAAATTAGTGCATATTCACATTGTAGGTACTATGTTTCTTGTTAAACTGTTGTAATAACTTCATTTTATGCTAAGATAAGTATATGATGATGAAAATTTTGAGTATATAACTGGTGCAAAATTAAACATCATGTTCGCTTCGTACATACAAATAGGATGAGGCAGTGTTGAAACACCTATTTTTTAGATACAATTTAGTAACTCTGCAAAAGTGTGAAAGGGTCTCATAACTAAATTAGATTTTTGAACAGAATTTCACTTGAATTTTCGGAACAGAAATTCATTGAGTGACCTTGGAATCTTTTCCAGGGGGGGGGGGTCAAAATATTTTAGGGGGGGATGAGCCGCCCATAGCACCTCCTTAGTTACGGTCCTGTATTCTAGTTTTAAAAAAGAGTAACATAATGAGTCAGGAAATTTTGAGTTGTTGAGGGTGGAAAAACAGTTTTTTTAGTATATCTTTAGATGGTGAAGTTTTGTTACATTTTTCTGGATGTGTTGGATAGTATTTTATATAATCTATGCTGGAAGCATGATTCTTAGTCCTTGTTTTTAATAAAGTTTTTTTACTATGATATTTATTTTAGGCCTAAGAGATTGAGATTAAAAAAAAAAAAAAAAAAAAAAAAACTAAAAATACTGAAATCAGAACATAACACTCTTTTACAGCGCGTGTGACTTAAAAAAAAAACTATCTTCATTTGATGGGGTTTGCTTTTAAGAGCACACACTAGTCACGCGGTAAAAGCCGAGCGCTAATGTAAAGTCTATGGGAGCGTTCTTTTCTAATATCTCGCTTAATTTTCAATATTTTTAAATGATTTTTTTTTCTCAGGATGGCTGAGGACATTCTATTACCGGGCTAGTTTGTACTTTTCTGATTTTCGTTGTAGTTTAATTCTGAGGACGCTTTAAATTTTGGATTCAGTGAAATTCGAGGTGTTGTGCCCTTTTTACTCTTATAAAATCTATTTCAGCAAAATTCAGAAAAAATTAAAAACGCTTCACGGAATATTAGTGTTTAAGCTTTCCAATGATATGCTTTCCATATTTCTACTGCAATTAGGCTGAGCAAAATTTGGAAATATTTTGATCAGAAATGGAATAAAAAAAGAGTTTTAATTATATGCGCTCCGCCTCAGCCAGTCTCCGCCTCTCCTGCCCTTTTGAAAATTATAATTGGTTAACACCAATCCATTTTAGCAAATGAAAGTAACTTTTTTCCTTTCATTGTATTTCCTTTCTGTTATTGGTTTATAGTAACGTGTTAAAATAACCTCCCTTATTTCAAGGTTTTGATTTATTTTTTCTACAATTATTGATAAATTTTAGCTAAAATAGTCTTGAAAAAAATCAACGACTTCTATTTTTTTGTTTTTATAAAACTAACGCTATTTTACTATTATTATATAACTATAACTAACTTTCAAGGAAGAAAATTATGCATTTCTTTGTATATATATTTTTTTTTCAAGTCCATACAAAGCAAGGTAGATTTGATACAAATTACAGATAATTTTAAAATATAATTGGAACTTTTGTGAAATATACAGGTAGCATTAAAAGGACAAGGAGCTATATTTGGAATTTATAAATTTCCTTATACAGCTTGCAAAATACATGAAACAGGGGGGGGGGGGCAGGGGTGTGCAAAGAGAAAACTGCGCTCGGAGTAAAGTTCAGTTTGGCGCCCCATTCCCTGAACTTTTTCTTGTGACAGACTAAAAATTACGTTAGTAGTAAAAATTTGGCTCCCCCTAAATTTCGATCCCGGGGCAACCACCCACTTCGTCCCCCTCTTTTTCGCACGGCGCTGCAAGGAGTACATTTTGAGGAGGCTTATTCAACACCGCGCCGTCCGAGGGGGGGGGCGCCACATTTATACTATCAACATCATTCTTGGGCTGTTACAAGAAAAAGTTGGGAAAGGGGGCGCCAAATTGAAACTTTGCCCCGGGCGCAGTTTTCTCTTCCCTGTGTTTGTGTTTGGTACTATACGATACTAGGCAGCCCAATTTCAGTCCAGTATTATTAAGTAAAACAGTAAAAAAAATAAGCATTTTCAGTTCGAAAAACAGTTTTATCAAAAATAAGCAGAAATTAAAGTTAGAAAGTTTTAAAGATTGGTAATTTTAAAATTGTTAATTAACTTGTTTCAAACTTTAAAGAAATATTTTTTAATATTTATTACTTTTGAGGAAAACGATACACTTTTAACAGTCGTTAAAAATTGGGAATTTATCCTGCGTAATACATTTTATTTTAATATAACATAAAGGTATATTTGCAAAGACAACGAATTGCAAATATTTATCATTATTTATCTATACTAATATTATAAAGAGGAAAGATTTGATTGTTTGTTTGTTTGCATTGAATAGGCTCCGAAACTACTTGACGGATTTGAAAAATTCTTTCGCCGTTGGAAAGCTACACTATTTCCGGTGAACATAGGCTATAGTCGCCGCTTAAAAGGATAAAAATAAAACGCCGGATAAACGAATCAAAAGCAATTTGAGAAACTAAAGGTTACCTGCCCCACTAGACACATGACAATCACTGAAACACATATGAAAATCGTAACTATGCACCCCCCTCCTCCCCACCCACCCCAAAAAAAAACATTTTAAACTTTTTAGACCGACCTGATATAAAACCGTGTTTTTTAATTTTTAAAACTATTTAGCAATTACTAAAAAAAGGAAAAGAAATGCTGAAACGCAAATTAATTAAAGTTAAAAATAAATCACGAAACGATTGTTTTGGAGTTTTCAAAAAAGTTATAACAGATAGTAAATATTTTAAAGAGTAGTGAGCATCAAATATGGGGAGGGAGGATTTTTTTTTTTTTAGGAGGAGCAGTCAAATATTTAAAATTGTAACGTTTTCTACAATTTCAAATGCGGACTGTTTCAATAAGCCTAGGGATAAATATTACTTATTTAATTTAATATAAAATTATAAAGAGGAAAGATTTGTTTGTTTGTTTGTTTGAATTTAATTAAATAGGCTCCAAAACTACTTGACGGATTTGAAAAATTCTTTCACCGTATGAAAGCTACACTATTTCCGGTGAACATAGGCTATATTATATTTTCAAAAAAATTATTTCAAATCCTTATTGTTGTGTTTAAAAAGAAGAGATGATGAGAAACACTTATCTATTGTTTCATCTCAGAAGTAGGCTAAGTGATCGTACAAATGATTAAATGACATTGCGTTGAATGCAGGCCAGCAAACGACCCAAAAAGGCTACCATTATAGCTTTCTTAAAATATTGAAAAAAATCTTTAACCATGATGATAAAAATTCAAAGCAAAGTTGTAAAAATATAAAATGATAAAAATAAAAGTTACCTGTAATTCTTGGCTGCTGAGGATGAAATTCAGATAGATAAATGCACAGGTATTGAGACACAAATAAAGAGAATATTTTGAAGAGGACAAATATTTTTTAATTATAATAATATGAGAATTTCTTCAAGCATTGAATATTCTATATATATATGTATTTGTTTTCGTACACTTTCTTATATAAATAGAATTATTATTATTTCGTTGTAAAAATTTCCATAAAGGTGATGTATATGAGTCGACGTAATTCTAAAACAACTCTTCTTCACAATATATTTTTGTATGCATTTTCACAACATGAATAAACATTTTCTTAATCGATACAAAGATAACATTATTCTCAGAATATCAATTAGATATTACTTCAAAAATATGCCTGGACAAACCACACAGAGATGTTTCAATATTTGCCTTTGGGGACGCCGTTCCATATTCAAATAATTATATATATATTTATGGCCGAATTAAACAAGAGATGAAGAGGGATTGAATTGTAAGATAATTTATGTATGAGACACTTTCATTTCTTGAGTAGGAATCACCACCTCAGCATTTTTCTCAGAGGGAAAATGAATTCACTAAAAACATTGAAGAAAATGAAAAAAAATCGGTTGGAGAAACTTGATGATAGATTGCCGATAATTCTTTGAGGATAACTATGACAACACTTAAACCAACTTGAGTAGCCAGAAAGAAGGAAAAAACCAAAGGATTCAGGATGTGGTGGAAGGGGAGCCTAACTCCTCGCAGCGTTAAAAAATCATCCTTGAGAAGCCCTTGTGTGGCTAGTATAGAACAAAAAACGGTTACGCACAACAGCCTCGGGGCGCGCATACTTGCCCCGGTGTCCGCTAAATTTCTCGGCACATCGTTCATCTAACTGCATCCATCATAGCTGAGTTCTAACTGCGCAACTCCGCTGGTGGCGCAGAGTCAGGAGGGAAAAAGAACAAGGGTTACTGTAAACCAGGAATACGCCAAGTTGGCAACGTTCGAATGAGGGGAGCGAGGAAAAATAAGCCAAGTTACGATACAAAGAATAGTAAAATATGAATTTAATACGGAAAAAATTGATAAACACTTAAAGAAGGAAGGCCAAAGCAGGTGGTCAGGCACTTAACTGCCTAAACGACGTCACCTGCAGAATTTAATTTGATAGGCCAAGAGGCGTGCCAGATTAACCGGAAATACCGCCCATAGAACAATCAAGATTGTTCTAGAAGGTTTTCTAAACCGGAAGGAATGAATTCAAACAAGATTTTACCGGTATGGAACATTCGATAGCTATGTAAGGAAGAAAAATTTACAGGCGACGATATCAAAAGAAACGAAATCGAAATAATATTTAAATTGAGAACATTAATAAAAAAGAGATGATAGGAAATAAAATAGCTAATAAAATTGAATTAAACTAAAAAATATGGGGGGTTATCGAGTAACCACCACATATCTACCCGGGGCTCCCCAAAAGAAAATATTGGTGAGATGACAAAAATGTAACAATTTTTTCATCGAGACAATATTTTCTAAAACATGTACAAAGATATAAAATAATTACACAAAATAACTGTATCAGAAATAGTTATATGAATATAAATAATTGTTTTACATGATAATTAAATAATAAAAATAATTACTATTATGGTAGTAATCCTTATGTAACTACACCAAATATAGTAAATGTTAAAATGGAAGGTATACAAAAGGTGAGTTTCTTCCCTAGGTATCTATCATGTATCAAAAAAAAATTATTAAAGTCTATATCTATGTGTAGAAACAACAGTCCTTAACTATGAAGAGTCTCTTGTTAAGCTGTGCAAAATGCAATATAATAATTAAATGGTTTAGCATATGTAAAAATATTTGATTATACAACAACATGTATATGTATATTTTCAGTTGACAACAAAATGAAACATATTATAAGTGTATATGAAATGGATGTTTTCAAATAACACATAATAAATTGAATGAATTTGTAAGTTGAAAATTTGAAAAAGAGAAAAAAAATACATACAAATGGTGCAGAGAGATTATTTAGGCTCTCATAAAAATTTACTTATATCAACATATAGCTTTTTAAGCTTTTAATTAATCTTAAATGAATAACCTTAGCATTATTCAATAACACATTTTCAAAGAAAAATATAACAAATTGCAAAAAAAGGCATATGTTAAATTGGTAGCAAAAGTATGATGTTATTTTTCAATAAAAACATCTTCAAAAAGAATGTAATAATTTTCAAAGAGCTTTTGTTTATACTCTCATAAAAGGAATCTTCTTGAACACTTTCAACATAAATTGATAATAATTGCATAAATACTCTTAATACTATACTTCATTCAAAATAAGCATAAAACATAAGATATTTATATTCTGATAAAAGGAACTCATATGAATATGTCAATCTTGTATATGACTTGATAATGTCAACTTACAAACAAAAATCAATTATGTCAAAGAATTTATATAAGACCTTTTGAATATGTTTAAATGCAATTTTTCGAACACTTTTGAAAAAAAAAAAAAACAAGTGATCATTTTTGTATTTGTCATATATTTATATAAATATATAATGACTCAACCAACATCTTTGGATCCAAAGTATAAATACTCAGAAGTATACAAAAAAAATATAATACTTATTGTGAGTCATTCATTTTCTATAGATCAACAATAAGAGTAGAAATATTAGTGTGCATAAGTTTATCATGCATTTTTATTTTTTTTTGTTAAAATAGGTTAAATGTTAGAGCATGCATGCATTGTAAAGAGAAGTCACAATAGGGAAAACAATTTCACGAGTACTCATATTCATGTTTACCTTACATCAATTACAATTCCACCTTTCTTATTAGCATAAACATTTGTCAAAAAAAATAACTTTAAATAATGACATAATATTATAACAAGCAAATAAAAGGATAAATTTTTTCTCAACTTTGGCACCAACTATTGCAATTAAAGACTCTGTAAGGTTAAAAATAGTAGCGTATGGCATATTTGAGATCATCTATACTTATTACAATAATTATAGTTTAGAAATGAATACAGAGAATAATAAAGATATTTAAAACCATACATACATCAGGAGGATGACTGTTGTATTGCTCCAAGGAGAAGAAGACTTAAATAAAGAAGAGAAAAAAAAATAACAACAGCTGCCTGCAGCTGGGAGGAAAGAAAAAAAATTACACAGTCATTCTTCTTACTGGAATATCAGTCTAACTAGTATTGACTGACTATGTTACAACTCAAGAGTCATCCTGAAAAAGGAAAAAGAAGATTAGTTCATTTTTTATATATTGTATGGGTGCGAGGGCGAAGATCATAATTTTTATATTGAGTAGACTTGTTTTTAACACCAGTATGAGTGCTATCAGGAGGAGCTTGTGACTGTACTGATTTACTTGAACATGAAGATGTTTGTTGGCACTTAGAAGAAGAAAGAATTTGAGGAGATGTGTTACAAGCAGCATCATGATTTGAAACTTGAATAGGAGAGTGTTGTCTCACAGGAGTAGAACATGCATTATCAACAGGAGCTTGATCATGTGATACATTTTTAGAAGAAACTGAAGGATATTGCAATGCTTCATTTCTCTTTTGAAGCTTCAAGATTCGATTAGTGTGAATCAACATTGGTGAAGCGTGACTATTATTGGAATCTTGAATTTGAATAAGTACAGGAGAAATTATTTTCTTCACCACGTATGGGCCTTGTACTTTTTTGTTAAACACAGTGGGAAATTTTACGTACACAATGTCATTAACATTGATGTTGGCAAATTTTAATTTTTCTCTCGATTTTTGGTACACTTTTTGTCTAGAAGATTCGTTATTCTTGTAAGCTTGATAGTATATTTTTTCAATAACATCCATTAATTTATGAATTTCATATGCAGTATTGAGAATTTTCCATGAAACTTGAGTTTTGTAATTAGAATAAATGTCATTTATTTCTCTTCCAAAATGAAGAACATTTGGAGTGAATTTTGTAGCTGGATGAGGTGTAGCATTATATATGGATTGGTGAATTTTTAGAGCAGTTGGTACATCACATCCTTGGGAAGCCATTGTATTCACAGACGATTTTATTTGAGAATTAACTCGTTCACTTAAACCGTTAGCTTGGGAATGGGCTACAGAACTGTGTTCCAATTTAATGCCAAGCTTTTTATTAAAATAAGAAAACATGTCACTAGTAAACTGAGAGCCATGATCAGTGAGAGTTAATTCGGGTGTTCCATGCGTGGAAATGTAATGTAATAAAGCTTTTGTAACAGACTCAGCACTGATATTATTAAATGCATATAATTCTAAATGACGAGAAAAATGATCTATAAGAGTCATCACATATTGACGATTTCTCAATGGGCCGAGTAAATCCATAGAGACTTTTTGATTGGGAGCTGTTGGAAGAGGTGCTGGTAGGTATGGAGCAGTGTTTTTTTTTATGATTTTTGTTTACTAAACAAATTTCACAAGAGTTGACATAATTAATGGTATCTGAAACAAGGGTTTTCCAGGTAAATCTTTTCTTTAAATTAACAATGGTTTTATGAATTCCAGTATGAGTAACATGAGCAATTCTTAAGGCTTTTGCTCTAAGTGACAAAGGTAAAACAGCTTTATGTAGCTCAATATCTTCAGAAGAAAAATGACCATTGTAGCAAAGTAACTCATTACTTGGATTAATATAGTAGCCATTTAAACTTTTAGATTTCTTGTTATTTTTAAGATCTTCATAAATTTGTTTAATTTTTGGGTCTTTTTGTTGTTCAGAGAAGATGGTGTGATCAAGAATTTCTAATAATGGATCTTGATTATTATCATTATTTGGAGGTGAAGAGTCATTTTGAAGATGACATGTGTGGTGCATTTTGTCAACCAAACCACATGGAAACTGAGGAATTTCATTATGTAAATCTTTTTGATTATCAACAATGGGTAATGGTTCTTGTGTAGAAATAAGATCTGGATTATTATGAAGATCTTCAGTAGGAATGTGAGGAGTTCTACTCAGAAAATCTGCTAACACATTCTCTCTGCCTGGAACATGTTGGAATGTGTACGAGTATTCTGACAGTTCTAACAACCATCGAGTAGTAATATCAGCCGGAGATGTAGCCTTTTTATAATTATTAAGAGGTTTAGCATCAGATAATAGAATAAAGGGTCGACCAAAAATATAGTATTTAAAAGCTGTTATGCCTTTGTAAATGGCATAAAGTTCCAATTTGATGGCAGGGTACTGTCTTTCTGACTGAGATAGAGTTTTGGAATAATAGGAGATTGGTTTAAGTTCACCATCAAATTTCTGCATAAGAACAGCTGATATTGCTGTCTTTGAGGCATCTGTATTAACATAGAAGGTTTCATTCCACTTAGGAAGATTGAGCATAGGCTTTTGGAAGAATATGTCTTGTAATTTTTTAAATGCATTTTCTTGTTCAGTTTTCCAAGAAAATTTATTTTTAGGCTTGGTGACTTCGATGAGAGGAGTAATCAATTTAGCAAAATTAGGTATAATTGACCTATAAAATGAACACAAACCTATAAAGCTTTTCGTTTGCCTCTTGGTTTTAGGCTTTGGAAAAGAAGTGATTTTTAAAATGTTACTTGTAATAGGAAGAATTTTATGATCTGTGAGTTGGAAACCTAAAAAGTAGTTTGCATAAAGGCACATTTTTCAGGAGACAGAGTAATGTTATTAGCAATAAGAGTGTCTAATAGCTTTGTAAGTTTCATGGTCATTTCTTCAAATGAATTAGCGCCAACTACGATATCGTCTTGATATGCATAACACGAATCAATTTGAGATAATTGAATAACTGAGTCAATTAACTGTTGGAAGGTACTTGCGGCCGTCTTCAAGCCAAATACGAGACGTAGGTAGGTAAAAATTCCCCATGGAGTAGTAAAACTGAGCTTATCTTGCATTTCTTTGGGTACAGCGATCTGCCAGTATGCAGAGGGCAAATCAAGAGTAGTATAATACTTAAATTTTGATAATTGCACCAATAGATTTTGAATTCTAGGAAGAGGATATGAAGATGGAATTATAATGGAATTTAATAATCTTAAATCCAGAACCAAACGATACTTTTGTGGTTTTGACATATCAGTTCTCTTCTTTTTAACAAGAAGCATGGGACACGTCCAAGATGAATTTGATCTCTCAATAATGCCAGCATTAAGCATTTGATTAATTTGGTCAAGAGCTTCTTGCTCAAGTGCCTGTGGTACAGGAAAAGATAAGTTTTGACTGGATGAGAATTTAGCATAGTAAACTGAGGATTGACCAGGTCGGTATGACCTAAAGTGTCAAGAGATTTTGAAAAAGCAAGAGCTTTACTACATAATAATTTTGTTAAAGATTCCTTTTCATGAGGAGGTAAATGTTTTAAATCAAAGTCATTTGGAGACAGTTCTTGAATTCGTTTTCTCTTAATCTCTTCAGATGGTAAAATTAAATTGCAATATTCATTTTCAAAGTCTAAATCAAAAGAGTATTCCTCAATATCTTTCTCATCTACATTGATACATTCGCCAATAATTGAATTTTTATTTAAATGAATATCCAGCTGTGATATAGTCTGACATACAACCAAAAATAAATCATTTTGAATTGAAGATTTGGAATGCAATGATTCATGTAACACAAGACCTTTATTTTTTAAATTGGGTTTGAAAAAAAAATATTCAGATGGAGGATTCAAGTACTTAACATGTAAATAAACAAAGGAATTAGGAGGGATTAATTCTCTATTGAGTAATTGTACCATATTGGAATTCACCAAAATTTTATTACCCATATTTAAATGAGTTTGCTTTTCACCAACATAACTAAGATCATTAGTATTTTCAGATGTAAAATTCTTGTCAGGCATATTATTAACAGTAGATAAATAGTTCACACCATTACCATAATCACTTGGAAAACAGTTAGAAAAATAAGTAAAATTACCATCAATATAAGGATTATGAAAATTCATAGCAGTATTAGCAACATTATTTGTAAACAAACCATTATTTTGAAAATTATAATTGTAAGGATAGGTTGTATAATTGTTGACTAATTGTAAATTTGTGTCATCATAATTTGCACATATATCATCAGTATAAATACCATTACTTAGATTATTTGGTATAGAATCTTCATAACAAGGCATTTTGTTTACATCTAAAGAATATGGCACATTTGAATTATCATAAGTATATTCAGAATTCATAAAATAGCAAGTAGGAGATTCGTTATAGCTGTGAAAAGGAATATGTTTGTCTTTAATCAAGATAGACTTAAAGCTTGGTGAAATGGTAATAGAATGTTTGTTGATAAACTCAAATCCAAGTATGGCTTGAAAATGGACATTTTGTATCTTTGTAAGGTAAAAGACATGATGAAAGAAAAATTTATCGATTTTAAACGCAATCTCTATGCAACCTTTGAAAAAAACTTTAGAATTTATAGTAGATACAGATACGTTTCGGGACAAGAATTTGTAGTGAAGCCTGGATTTAATGCTATTAAAGCATTCCTGATCCAACAGAGACAAACTTGATCCCGTATCAATTAACGTTGAAATCTCATTATGTTGAATGTTTATGAGTATGCATGGAAGAACATATGAATTACTAAATGAGCTGCAGATGACATGTCTTTCTTGTACATCATCATCAATTTCAAGATTTTTTTTGGATGTCAACGACTTATATGAATATGAAGATTTAGGTGTCACAGGAGAAGTTTGGACAGCTGTGGACGATACTAAAGTGACTGAAGAGCTTTTGTCAAATTGTTGTTTGTGTTTGTTACCAAAGTCTACTGACCCTGAATGAGAATTACGTGAGAGAAGGCGGTCAGTAGAACCAGTCTCCCTTATTTGTTTAAATGATAAACATTGTTTTTATTTTCAGACGAGGTATAGTTTTTTCTTCTGTGAGAGTTAGACGAAAATTGAGATGACGAGTTTTGATTAGACGCACTAATAACATTTTTAAATTTGTAGCACGTGTCCATATGATGATTGAATTTTCCACAGAACGCACACTGCACAACATCTCGTTTGTGATAAAAGGATGCAGAATTTTTTTTGTGAGAAAATTTGTCGAAGATGGGTTGATGATAAGGACGTTTCCGATAAAAATTATGTTGACGAAAATTATTTTTACGTTTATCTGTAGCCTCGTGTCTATTTGGAGAAGGAGAATATGTTCTAGGTTTTCTTTTAAAATTACGAGAAGCATGAGAACTGTCTTTTTGAGTTTGTAAAGGTGAAAAGGTAGTTTGAGAATTAACATAAACTTTATCCTTCGTATGTTTTATAGGAGTCTTATGGAGTACATCATTATAAGCAATAGAATTATCATGGACTTTTTCAGTATCCAAACAATAGGCTTGATTATAATTTTCGTAAGATTTTTTAGGGGGAGAGTCGTATATGCCTTGAAGAAAATTTGCTCGTTCAAGAGCTAAGTCAAAAGATGAAATATTTTCTTCTAGAATTTTTCGCTTAATTTGTTTAGGCAAAGCCTCCAGAAAATGAGTGAACTTTAATTAATTGAGAGCAGGAGGATCCATTTTAGGGTATGCAAGCCGAAGTTGTTTATCCAGCCTAAATGCGAAATTTTTGACTGATTCATTTGAATCTAAGCTTAAGTTCTGCAAGGATTTAAGAGAAACAGTTTTTTTTGAAGGAAGGAAATAGTCTATGAAGGCTTTCCGAATGTCATGAAAATTAGAGTTCTTGAACTGAGACTGAGTTTCAAGAAAGAAGAGTAAGGCACTGCCTTCAAGTTTCGATTTGAAGAGAACAAAAAGTTCTTTATCTGTAAAATTATTTAACTCTTGTATATCAGATAATTGATCAAAGAAGAATTCCACAGTCTGAGGGTTGCCGTCGAATGGCTGAATTGCAATATTTAATTGAGACTTGGGGGGCATGATGAAATAATTAACATAAGAGCTCAATAAATGACATGATACATTTGGTTATAGACTGGTCGTATAATGAATAATATATATAAATTGACCCATTATTTAAAATATTGACGAATTTCATTTACGTTATACACCATTTTTATATATTAAGAAGAATGAATATATGATGAAGAGAAGAAAAATGCAAATATATCTTTCTTATCATTCGATCAAAATAACATGGCCCAAAAATTTTATGTAAATATATATGATATGGCTCAAACACATATTCTTATATTTATGACAAGAGAATAATTTATGTTAGCATTATCAATTATATTTACCAGCACCTCCGTTAAATAATGTATATATTAGTTACAAATTATATCATGGCAAGAAAAAATATATCGATAAATTATGTTATATATACTGCACTGCTCCAGAAAAAAAAAAAAAATTATTTCAGCATAAAATCAACATATATTGCATTTATTTATTGCACCACACTTAATAAAATATAATTATAAAATATTGATCACTGCATGAAGAAATAATTTGAAGATAATGAATATATAATTGAAGATAATGAAGATATAATTGAAGATAATGAAGATATATATATATATATTTTTTTGTTGAAAATATGTATATATAACGAAAATACAATGGTAGCAAAGGAAAATAGATGGACAAGCGTTGGTCACTGCACCAAAGGAAGCTTTTACTGTTGTGTTTAAAAAGAAGAGATGATGAGAAACACTTATCTATTGTTTCATCTCAGAAGTTGGCTAAGTGATCGTACAAATGATTAAATGACATTGCGTTGAATGCAGGCCAGCAAACGACCCAAAAAGGCTACCATTATAGCTTTCTTAAAATATTGAAAAAAATCTTTAACCATGATGATAAAAATTCAAAGCAAAGTTGTAAAAATATAAAATGATAAAAATAAAAGTTACCTGTAATTCTTGGCTGCTGAGGATGAAATTCAGATAGATAAATGCACAGGTATTGAGACACAAATAAAGAGAATATTTTGAAGAGGACAAATATTTTTTATTTATAATAATATGAGAATTTCTTCAAGCATTGAATATTCTATATATATATGTATTTGTTTTCGTACACTTTCTTATATAAATAGAATTATTATTATTTCGTTGTAAAAATTTCCATAAAGGTGATGTATATGAGTCGACGTAATTCTAAAACAACTCTTCTTCACAATATATTTTTGTATGCATTTTCATAACATGAATAAACATTTTCTTAATCGATACAAAGATAACATTATTCTCAGAATATCAATTAGATATTACTTCAAAAATATGCCTGGACAAACCACACAGAGATGTTTCAATATTTGCCTTTGGGGACGCCGTTCCATATTCAAATAATTATATATATATTTATGGCCGAATTAAACAAGAGATGAAGAGGGATTGAATTGTAAGATAATTTATGTATGAGACACTTTCATTTCTTGAGTAGGAATCACCACCTCAGCATTTTTCTCAGAGGGAAAATGAATTCACTAAAAAAAATTAAAGAAAATGAAAAAAATCGGTTGGAGAAACTTGATGATAGATTGCCGATAATTCTTTGAGGATAACTATGACAACACTTAAACCAACTTGAGTAGCCAGAAAGAAGGAAAAAACCAAAGGATTCAGGATGTGGTGGAAGGGGAGCCTAACTCCTCGCAGCGTTAAAAAATCATCCTTGAGAAGCCCTTGTGTGGCCAGTATAGAACAAAAAAACGGTTACGCACAACAGCCTCGGGGCGCGCATACTTGCCCCGGTGTCCGCTAAATTTCTGAGCACATCGTTCATCTAACTGCATCCATCACAGCTGAGTTCTAACTGCGCAACTCCGCTGGTGGCGCAGAGTCAGGAGGGAAAAAGAACAAGGGTTACTGTAAACCAGGAATACGCCAAGTTGGCAACGTTCGAATGAGGGGAGCGAGGAAAAATAAGCCAAGTTACGATACAAAGAATAGTAAAATATGAATTTAATACGGAAAAAATTGATAAACACTTAAAGAAGGAAGGCCAAAGCAGGTGGTCAGGCACTTAACTGCCTAAACGACGTCACCTGCAGAATTTAATTTGATAGGCCAAGAGGCGTGCCAGATTAACCGGAAATACCGCCCATAGAACAATCAAGATTGTTCTAGAAGGTTTTCTAAACCGGAAGGAATGAATTCAAACAAGATTTTACCGGTATGGAACATTCGATAGCTAGGTAAGGAAGAAAAATTTACAGGCGACGATATCAAACGAAACGAAATCGAAATAATATTTAAATTGAGAACATTAATAAAAAAGAGATGATAGGAAATAAAATAGCTAATAAAATTGAATTAAACTAAAAAATATGGGGGGGTTAACGAGTAACCACCACACTTATTAAAATGGCAATATTGTAACCCAAGGTGTAGAAAAATGAACTTAAAAAATCTTTACATCGGGTGCGTTGCGAATACTATTGATTATAGAACAAAATAATGTACAACGACTTTGTTAACATGTAATTATCTACAAAAAATGTCGCAACAGCATATGTCTAACTGTTATAGTTATGTCACAATAAGTGTTTTTTATTTTAAAAAATAATTAAAATGCCGTTTCTGTAAAAGCTCTTTATTGTTACTTTGGTATTGATTCTTATCAAAATAAATTACTTTAAAATCAAGACTGATTTAATGGTTGCCGTTTACCCCGCTCGACTAGGCTGCATCATAATGTGTGATATAGGCGTCACTGGGGCACGGGAGGAGAGTCAATGTCAGAGACGGCATTTTAATTATTAGGTTATGAGTGTGTGTGTAAAAATTTATAACTTGAAATTTTTCTTAAATATCCGTGAGAAGTCCGGACGGGCTGCTATAATCTATATACATAAAGCAAAATCGTGTTAGTTACACCATTTATAACTCAAGAACGGATGGATCGATTTTTATGAAATTTTGTATGGAGGTATCTGACACCTTAGATTAACATATACGCTATTTTTTATCCGACTACCTAAAATGAGGGTAATGTTTTTAGCAGTTGAATTTAATGAGATGAAGTGGTAGAAACAATTTGCGGTGTCAGCAGTGGCGGGGGATTGGGAGACTTGCTCTACCCGAAGAAAAGCAAGGGCGGGCCGCTAGTTATAGTATAAAAGTAAAAATAATGAAACTGTAAGGCAAAATATAGCAATTTTTTTAAAGTCTGCTATTTAGCAAATTTTACTCTCTAATACTTTTCAGAATTGTTTCTTCTTTGGAGTTTCTTGTCGACGTTCAACTAATGCAGCTTCTATCGAGCAGAAGGCTTTTGCATGTTCCAAAACATCATAGTACAAAGTATCGTGGACAAGATTTGTCGAGATACTTACAAACTTTACAAGTTCGTATATATTTAATGGGTGACAATTCAATATAACATTGTAAAACTTTTAGACGATTTTGCAGTTTTTAGCAGTTTTTGTTTGTCCTGGTACAAGGGCAGATCTGGAGACTCCTCAAAAAAGAGGGGGGGGGGACTTTTCAGAAATTTGGAGATTCCAATCGCACCTGCAGCTCGTGTCGGGACATTTTTTTTTTCATCATGAGTAGGATCGGGGCTAATTTCTTTCGTTGCAGCTCGGGTTTCGGTCCGATTTACTTTCATTTTTTGCCGTTGTTCTGTTAAATACTTTTTTTTGCGAGTCGTGTTTGGATAAGGTTCAATTCTACTTTGCCGCTGCGGGTTGGGTTGGGGTCCGGTTCTCTTTCTTTACAGGGCCGTAGCTAGAAGTGTACGATAGGGGGGGGCTCAGGAGAATATAGGGGGGGGCTCAAGGGAATGTAGGGGGGGGGGCTCATATTTTTTTGTTCTCTCTCTAATGCAGAAAGATAAATTAGTGCATATTCACATTGTACGTACTATGTTTCTCATTAAATTGCTGTAATAACTTCATTTTATGCTAAGAAAAGTATATAATGATGAAAATTTTGAATATATAACTGGTGCAAAATTAAACATCCTGTTAGCTTCATATGTACCAATAGGATGAGGGAGTGTTGAAATACGTATTTTAGATACAATTTAGTAACTCTGCAAAACTGTGAAAGGGTCTCAAAACTAAATTAGATTTTTGAACAGAATTTCATTTGAATTTTCGGAACATTTAGTGACCTTGGAACTTTTTCCAGTGGGGGCTCAAAATATTTTAGGGGGGGGCTGAGCCGCCCATAGCACCCCCTTAGCTACGGCCCTGTTTCTTTATTGCTGCTGGTTGGTATTGGGTCTGGTTGATTTCTATTTTGTGTGTGTGTGGGGGGGGCAGGTCCGTAGCTAGAAGTGAACAATAGGGGGCTCAAGTGAATGTAGGGGGGGCTCAAGAGAATGTAAGGGGGGCTCATAATTTTTTCTCTTGCATTGCCACAGAAAGATAAAGTAATGCATATTCATATTGTAGGTACTATGTTTCTTATTAAAAAGTGTTCTAATAACTTCATTTTATACTAAGAAAATTATAGGATGATGAAAATTTTGAGTGTATAGTTGATCAAAATTAAACGTCATGCTAGCTTCTTATGTGCCAATAGGATGAGGGAGGTGTTGAACACACTTATTTTAGATACAATTTAGTAATCCTGCAAAATTGTGAAAGGTTTTCAAGACTAAGTTAGATTTTTGAACAGAATTTCATTTGTATTTTCGGAACAGAAATTCATTGATTGACCTTGGAATCTTTTCCAGGGGGGGCTCAAAATATTTTAGGGGGGGGGGGGGGCTGAGCCGCCCATGGCGCCCCCTTCGCTACGGCCCTGGGGGGGGGGGGGTTGAGTTGAGTACTATTTTATTAGCGCTGGTTTGGTTTCGGTCAAGTTGAATTCTTACTTTTTTGCTACTGGTCGAGTGGATTTTTACGTTTTTCTTACGGACAGAGTGGAACTCTACTTTTTATTTGCTTTTCTCTGCATTCTTTTTTGTTGCTGTAGTTGTTTTGGGGTGAAATTAATTTACACTATTTTGGGTTCTGATCTTATTCATAGTGAATTTTCAATCTCGCAAGAAGGATTCGATTCGACCCCATATTTTAAATGAAAGTCTAAATATTTTCTCCGTTATGGACGAAAATAGTTTAAAGAGTATTATAAAAGAAAATATCGAAGATACTATAAAATGAAACTATATAAACGCCATAACAGACATTTCCAAATAGTTAATTATGAATATTTAAGATTTTACATTTCAATTTACATGTTAACACTGCTATTCGCAAGTGTTAACATGTACATTAAAATATCCATACGGAATGTCTCGAATAGAAGATACCTCTATTTAACGAACACTTTTCAACAATTTGGCCATCTTTTTTTGGTTGATTCCGTTATGAGTATATATTAGATATTTATTTTCTATATAAAAGATAAAATTTATATTAGAAATATGAATGTCGACATTTTATAATTCCACTAAAACATGAATTGTTTTTCTTTCATTTCGATTCTAAATTGACAAAAAAAAATTTTGGTCGGGTTTTGATTTGATTTCCAATGGTATTTTCGCGTTCGGATTGGAAGCAGGGCAATACTATACGCACAGGGGTCAAATATATATATATATATATATATTTTGTCGAATATTTGAAAAATGAAGTTATTTTAAGTGCAATTCTTAGAGGAACGCTCTTTTCTGATTCAAGGGGGGAACACGAGAATCCTCAAGAGGAGCGATTTCAAAATTTGGAGGTTCGGGCAGGAGGTGATATTTTTCATTGCTGGTGGAGATTATTTCTAAATTTTGCAGTGAGTCGCGTTCGAATCGGCTTGAGATTTTTGCTGTGGGTCGGATTTGGGTCAGTTTGACTTACATTTTTCAAATTCGGTTCTGTTCTGGATAAAATTTCACTTCTGAGAGTAGCACTCAGGTTGATTGATTGGTTGGTTGAATGGGGTTTTATGGCGCAAAATTACATCAGGTTATGCTGCGCAAAGAACAAGGTGGGGATTCGAGTTAATTAGAAAGTTTTGTTAGGGATTTTTTTTTTTTTTTTTGAGTTTGTTTTTTGTAGTAGGCCGGATAGATTTATACTTTTTTGCTACGGACCAAGTTTGAGCAGGCTGACTTAGGAATAGGTTTTGCACTAAAGAGCAAATACTAGATTTTTTTTTCTCTATAAATTATAACATTCAAGTTGAAGATGTAAAACACATTTTTTAATTCTATTAAAATACATGAACTTATTTTTTTTCATTTCAATTTCAGGTGTTCGGGTAAGGGCTCGATTTGACATAATTTGTAATTTTTGAGTTCGGATTGATATATTATAGGTCGGGTTGACTTTAAACGTTTCGGATTCGGGACATTTCTTCTTTTGGATTTTGACAAATCCGGATCTAATATAAACTGGTTGATGACTGGATTTTTCAATAGATCAGACAATTTTTTATATGAAAAACTATATGTTTGAATATTGACGAGTACATTATATATATATTCATATTTCTACTTAAACAAAAAAAAAATATATTGTTATAATTATATGGGATACCTTTCCCAATTTCCTTCAAATATTAGATTGATTTTGTTTCATTTTAGATTTGTTGATCTGTTTTGTATCAGGCTATTCGGTACTGAATCAGATTTTTTTCTTTTATTTATTTATTTATTTATTTTTAGTGAGCTTGGGTTGGGTTAAAATTGAATTGCTTTTTGAGCCTGGGCATGGAAATTTAGGTTCGGGCAGACCTCTAAAAGAACGAAGTCCACGCCAGGCCCGAAGTGGAAGAAAAAATATAGTGTGGTCAAGTTTTGCAGAAAAAAAGTAAGATTTCCGAAAGAGTGAAGACTTGAGTAGAGGTCTGGACGGGCTGGAGTTTCCAGTCTCGCCCCGGCCCGGACCGAATGATTGTTATTTTGGCCCGGCCCGGTATAAAACAAAATATTCGGCCCGAGCCTGGCCCGCTCGTTTACACTTTTACATTTCTAAGCCAGGCCCGGGCCGTACAGAAATCAGTGAAAACAGTCCAGGCCGAAATCGGCCTGCATCTTTATTTCGAAACAAAATCAGATTTTTATCATACAATTAAGATTTTTTAAAGATTACTGCATTCATATTTATTGGATGATTTTATAGAAAATTTTTACTGACAATACACAATAAGAACATTAATGATTACTTAGGTTCTTAGACTTTCAACATTCAAATAAAGATGCACTGAAAAATTAATATGGTTTAGAATAAAAGAAAAAAAAAAAGGAAGTTAAAATTATCATAACTTTTGAAGCTGTGTAATAAAAAGTACATTTATGAAAATACTTCTTTATCATTTTATCAAAGATTTTCTCAAATTTAGAGGAGCTATTTTTTATGCATTTCTGATTTCATTTCTTTTTGGAAACACATGAGTTTAACAGGTGTTTTTATTCAGAAACAATGTAATGGAATGGCGCTGTCCATTTTTTGATAAAAGCAAATACAATGCGCAACACACTATATAAAACGCTAATGTTCATGATATTTATGAAAATATTGTGAAAATTAGAGTTTTGAATCGCATTTCCGGAAGCGACAACATGCAAAGGGAGAAAAATCTGAAACCACGTGACAAGAATCTCTTATACCTTAACAAGTATATACAAATATCTTATTTACCAAAAATGAAATATGCTGTTCGATTCCAAATCCCTTCAATAGTCAGGCTTGTCAATTTTGTACCTTTATAGTTAAAAATTAGTCAGAAAATGTGTCAAACTTTCGTGTTGTTCAGAAATGAATTTAAGAAACACCAAGGAGTATATTTCCAAAAAGTACATTAACAGTACGTTAATAGTTTTTATCCCTTTTACAAATAATGTTGTCTGCCCTACACGGCTTACGAATAATTAAGTCTAGTTCTGACCCCGACTATATGTAGAAAAACAGTGCAAACCTGATCTTGACCCGGCTCCAGTTAGCCAAAAAATTATTATACCCGTATAGACTCAAAGCAACTGTCCGATGCTGATTTCTACGCTGTATACGTTACATTTATGTATTGATGTTGTTAAACTAGTATCTACTCGTGACGCACATTTATACTTATGGTCGTTAAACCCATATTCATTGAAAATAGACCTCATTTTAGCGTTTTTACCGAAATCTTTATAACACGCCGGCAGGCCCGTTAAACTTTTTTATCGGACTGGCCCATACGGTCTTATTATTTTTTTTTTCGCCAGTCTGATACAGGCCGATGCAGATCTCTAGACCTAAGCAAGCCCTAGTCTCATGAGTTAAAACTGGCCCGGCCCAACCCGAGCAGTGACAGCTTCGTCCAGTCAGATCAGGTCGCACCGTTCTCAATCTTAAACACGATTCATTTATCCTATGGACATCTAATATCATTTTGCAGACCCTTCATTGGGCTCAAAGGGGGAGGGGGCGATCGCCCCATCGCTTCTGGTATTCATCATATTGAAATCTTGCTATTGAATCGCATCTTTTTATATGTCGACAGATGGTTCGTGGGAATTATTACATTGTTCTGCAATGAATAATAAATTTTGAAAGAAAACTTAATTGTAAAACACTGTAACATTAATAAAGCTAAACTGAGTGTGCGGTATCTTCTTTAAAAAAAAAAAAAAAAAAAAAAAAAAAAAAAAAAAAGGACGGCGGGAAACAGATGACCAGTTTTAACAGGTTTATTATGATTATATATAAAATGGAATGTTTTCATGGAAATTCTTTTTAACACAAAGTATACACGAAACAGAATTTCATTGCATTTCATGTTCAAAGTAGTGAACATAATTTAAATACGCTAGGGACAGTTTTTCTCCGAAGAGCTTTTTACAACCGAATTCTTTTGTGTAACTCTGTAATTGAATGGCAAATGTTTTTCGCCAAATATTATACCGCAAGCATTCTTAAGTCCATTTCAGAAGTTCGTATAAATTTCATTGTTTGTAAAAGAGTAACATTATTACAAAAATAAATCGCGAAATTATTTTTAGACCAGAGTATAATAGATTACTATGGAGATCCTCTGTGTGTATACTGTAAGTGCTATGCATGACATATTTTTTTATAATTGACTTCCAGAGTACCTCTGTAATTATATGAATTTCATTACTTTTAAATTAGTATAGCGCTCCTTGAAACACCGCAAATGATTTATCTACATAGATCATAATGTAGCGGAATAATTTTGAGTGATCCTACACATTTCTTATGTTTCTTCAATTTTTTAAAAAGTGTTTAATTTTTTAAAAGTAATTTTTGCTCCTTAAAAAACTTTGTTAGTGTTATGCAGAATTTGCAAAAAGTCCTTAAAAATATTTAAGTTTTCTGTTATTTATTAATTGGAGGTGAAAATCTGAGTTCTCTGAAATTCTGATTTAGAAAAATAATTTATATCACCCTTGCCCCCCCCCCCCCTTGTATCAAAATTTCGTTCCCGCCTTTTGCTCTCATCACAGCCTTCAATATTATCCCTTCCAGAAGTATCACTTCGCTGTTTTGCTGTCTATCTCACTGTATCCATGTTTACACAATATTGCCACTTTGTTGCAACAATAAAAAATCTATCACAAAAACTCCTCCCCACTAACTAAAAATGAGATTTTTCCCTCTCATCCTATTAGTAAATGCCTAGAATTTATTCATTGAAACTTTCCCACATTTTTTTTTTAAGCCCATTTGTTAATGTTTTAAAAGGCAAATAAAAGTAAGTCATTTAAAAAACTTCTCAATCCCACATACACACCAAAATAAATAATTAATAAATTGTTTCTCCCCCCCCCCAGCTCACAAATTTTATACTTTTAAAGTCATCGATTTTTCTAAAACTTTTACTGTAGTAATAAATAATCAAACATAGTTTTACTCTTAACCCCACAAAAATTTATGTTTTCCCCCTATTTCTCCTTACCAAGTACATAAAATTTAGTCTTTAAATCTCTTTATTTTGTGTTTAGCTTTATTTTGTGTTAATCTTTAGTCATATAAAGTAAGTCATCTAACAAATTTCCTTCATCCCCCTCCAAAATAAATAAATAAATACTTTTCATTTTTTCCTTCTCAGAAATCTCCAACAATTATATAAAGGAAATTTTAAACCAATTATTTATATGATTTACGATATTCGAACGAAATGTGGTAATTCAGCATAAAAAACTTTTTCTAAATTTAAAGGGGGGGGGGCGAGTAGCTACCCTTTCTCCCCCTATACTTATTCAATGAATTCTTAAAACTAATCGCCCCCAGGAGTATACCTTCTTTAAATATTCACGGGCTTCCTAACCCAAGCCACCTGAATGATCTTTCTCTTTTATTTTTCCTCTGATTTCTATTGTCTTCCTTTTTTCTTTGTTTCACTCTCGTTGTGGTTTTTTTTCCCGGAGGTGAGGGCAATTTGTATGAGCTGATATCACTCTGTATATCGATGGAGAATTGTAAACCACCCACGTGTTTGCTGTGTGTAACGTCACGTGTTTGTAAGAAAGAGTAGAAGTTAACCGGATTCAAACGCAACCCACAACAAAAAGTAAAAAATTAAACTCGACCAGCAGCAAAAAACAGAAGCGAATTGGACAACAAATTTTGTAAAATGATCGCGGAGAAAACACGAATTTCTTCAAAATATCGTGAAACGACGCACATTTTGTACAAAAATTGCAAAAAAGAACGAACATTTTACCAAAGAATTGACCCCAATAAATTCGGGTCAACCCGAACCGTTCTCGATAAAGTAACAAGTAAGAAAAATAACGCGTTAAGCATTGATTATGAAGCACTTTCCAACACTTAATGAAATCTTTAACAAAACTTTGTTATTTAGGGAAATAATAGTGTATAGCCAAATATACCCAAATATGTATTCCAGTACTTTTGAACAGCTCTGTATTTCATATGTCACTTGATATAATGGGAAAATTTAGTTTAGCAAGAAAATACCTAGTAGCTTGAAATTTATTTTTCAGCATTTTCATACTATCAGATGGAAACATACTTGAATACTTTTGTTCAGCCCTGTAGTTTACATTGTACCCTTATTACACGTCAGCATTAGGCTAAAATTTATTGTAAACTAAAACACTTTTAAAACAACTGAAATCACATTCTCATAAATTATCATTCATAGGCGTCCATGTACCGAATTCTTTGCGTGGCCCTGTATATCCTTTTATCTATATTTTGCAAACATTTTCAGTAAATTCAATGAAACTCAGCGTAAAAATGCATAGCTTATTTAAGAACCACGTTTAAATAATCTATGTTCATATTCAGTAACGTTGGTGAGCTCTTTTGGGTTGGTTGGTTGTATAGATTTTTATGGCGCAAGGTCCCTTTAGGGACATGCTGCACCGAGCTCTTTTGGGTAGCCCTGTATATCAACTATAACATTTATACACACCATATAATGTGCATATATTTAGCGAAATATAAACGCACATATCATAATTAAAATGCATTTCATCCCTCCATCAGCCATCATCGGACACATATGCGGTACTTCGGAAAGAATATGCTATTTGAAATCTTTTGTATGGCCCTGTAAATGCTATGTACTTCATATTATGCAAGACAGTAGCGTATAATTTATATTAAGCTTCAGTGACATATATCAATTTTATTATACATGAAACAGCTTAATATATTTAAAATATGCCACACACAATTCCCCCTTTTACCATTATCTAATGGAATTCTTTTGTGTGGCCATGTAAATGAATAATAGCTAAATTTTCATCTTATATTTTATAGAATGCATATTTTAATATGTTTGACAGGGTATAACATCTTTAAATTTTTTTTAAACGATTTTTCCATATAGGCCGTAATGTAATGGGAAACTTTTGATTCGCCCCGTAGATAAACTAATCATGGTAGAAACTTTATTTTCAATAGGGTTCGTGCTAGGGTAAACGTCAATAACGTCCTAAAATTTCATGGCAATTCGAGTATATAAACGATTTTTCCCCATGGGCCGTAATATAAATGAAAACTTTTGATTCTCCTTGCAGATAAACTAATCATGGTAGAAACTTAATTTTCAATAGCGTTCGTGATAGGGTAAACGTCAATAACGTCCTAAAATTTCATGGCAATCCGAGTATATTAACGATTTTTCCCCATAGGCCGTAATGTAATGGAAAACTTTTGATTCGCCCTGTAGATAAACTAGTCATGGTAGAAACTTCATTTTCAATAGCATTCGTGCTAGGGTAAACGTCAATAACGTCCTAAAATTTCATGGCAATCCGAGTATATTAACGATTTTCCCCATACGCCGTAATGTAATGGGAAACTTTTGATTCTCTCTGTAGATAAACTAATTATGGTAGATACTTCATTTTTAATAGGTGTCGTGCTAGGGTAAACATCAACAACGTATAAAAATTTTATAGCAATCCGAGTATATTTACGGGAGTTAGAGCGCGGACAGACAGACAGACGGCCATCCGGCCAGACGGACAGACAAACCGAATGCATGAGCACTTTTCAACTTTGTTGGAAAGTGCTAAAAACCAAATCCTAAAGTGTCCCAAATGCGCTAAGCACTGCTAAAAAGTAAAAGTCAACCAGATTAAAAACAAAATGTAGCAGTCAACGAGACCCAAATCTGACAAAAAAAAAAAAAAAAAAAAAAAAAAAAAAAAAAAATCAGAAATTAACTTGAACAGCAGCAAAGAGTGGAACTCAATCCGACCCAAGTAGGAATTAACCCAGACAGGAGCAAAAAATGGAAGCCAACCGGACCCAAACCCGACCCACAGCAAAAAAAAAAAAAAAAAAAAAAAAAAACACGACCCACATAAAAAAATGAGCTCCGACCCGTGCATTACACTGGAGTACTCAAATTTCTAAAATCCTCCCCCCCCCCCTTGAAAACTCTCAAGATCAGCCCTTGGTCTTCGCCTCCCTTTATATCAAAATTTCGCTTCGCCTTTTGAATCTGTCACTATCTTCTAAATTGCACTTTACAAAAATATCACTTCGTTTTGTAGTCTACTCCACAATACCCATATTTGTAGCATACAAGTCACTTTAGTATATCAATAAACAATCAATCACAAAATTTCCTCCCCCCCTCCCCACGACTGAAATTAGGATTTATCATTTTGTTCCTTTAAGTGCAGAAAATTTAGTTCTTTAAATAATTCCCACTTTTATTATTTTTTTAAACCGATTTATAAATATTTTGAAAGACAAATAAATAATAAGTCATCTAATAAACATCTCCCCCCTACACACACACACGAAAATAAATAAATAATGTGCTTATTTCTTTTTTTACTCAGCTCACAAATTTTAAACAAACACAAATTCCACCATTTTTTGAGGGGGGGCATTGCACTATTTTCTCCCCTACCCATATGCCACTAAATTTAAAATCTTTGAAAGTTTTTTTTTTTTTTTTTCCATAGGTTTATACATATTTTATTCTAAAAATAAATAATTAATCGTAAACAACCCATAAATATCGTTGTATACCTCCCCCCCCCCTCGTTCTTTTGAAGTACACAAAATTAAAAATCTTTAAAACACTTTTAAGTTACATTTTTCGTCCTATTTATAAATATTCAAGAAGGTAAATAAGCTGTCATCTATAAAACTATCCTACTACCTCTCCCCCCCCCCAAAAAAATCCGTTTTTTTCCCTCTACCTCTCCCCCCCTTCTCAGCTTACAAAATCAAATTCTTTCTTTTTTCTCTCCGTATTTTAATAAAAAAAATAATTAAAACCTGAAATCCTCCTTCTGCACAAATAATTAAGTCTTTAAATATGTTTATTTTTTTTAAAGTGCTAATTATAAATCTCTGCTAACTATAATATTAACAAAGTCTTTTTAACTATGTAGAAAAGTGTTAAAAATAAAGCGATAGATATGCATTAAATTCTACACAAAACACATGTTTACATTTTTTGCGTATTGTGTTTGTGCATTTCATACAGTAAAATATCTTTAGAGAGATATTTAAATAAAATATTGGGATTTTCACAACAAAAACCATTCTTAACTGACTGTATCATTTAAAAAACAGTTTTCAGATCCCCCCCCCCTCCCTCCTATAGACTTTACTGCTATGTCAGTGCTCAAATTTAAAAATTGTTAGAGCTCCTTTCGGCATTTATATAATGCTTGTAAAAATCATCAAGAATCTAAATTTTCTTCCACCTGAAATAGTGACAAAATATTTTGCTTTATTGACTTAACATAACACAAAGTTTTTAAAATTTGCTACACTTTTTCTGTCACATTTGTCACTACAAACAATAATAAATTATGTATTATGTCTATAAACGACTAGGCTGGGATTAACACCTATTTCTCCTTTCTTCAAAATTTCTATTTCCTGTTCTCCCTTGCTTGCTTGTTTGCCTTTCCGCAAAAAATAAACAATGTTTAAATATTTAAATTTGTCTAGATATTTTTCTCATAATTTTATTAATTCATTCATCAACCTTCAGTTCTATTTATCTTGATAAGTTTCATATTCTAAAAAGAATCCCCTCCCTTCTTACCCCCCAAAAAAATAGTTATTTAAACTACTTGTTTATTCAATATTAATTTTTTATTTTTATTTTTTATTTTTTTTCTAATTGCGTTAAGTAAATAAAATAGTTTTTATTTTATAGTAATCTATCTAAATTAATCATTCGTTTATTTTCTGAAAATCAAACCATTTTAATTTTGGAACGCTAATCGTAAAGAGATTGAAATTCTTTTGAGCTCCGATTCGAATGCATTTACGCAAAGTACTGGGAAATCAGTTGAAAAAAATCCTTTAAACATGAAATCGGCTGGAATTGCACACCTTTGAAGAGAAAAATCGTCGCAGATAATTGGTTAAGAGCATTCTATTTCCTAATTGGATGATTGCATGTCAATCAAAGTAATTTTAGCCCATCCTTCGAATCCGCTGAAAAAGCGCGTCGCCATCTTGATTTGCCTTGGCGTGTGACTAGTGTGTGCTCTTAAGTCTATCTTACTTTCTTACTCGACCACAATTAGAAAAAGTTGTTAATCAGGAAATTCTAAAAGTCATTTCCCGTTCAAAGTCAAATAAAAAATGTTTTATCACTCGTTGTCACCCGTCAGAGAATACTAAGCAGAGTTTTTAATTTTTTTTTTTTTTTTTTTTTTTTTTTTTTTTTTTTTTTTTTTTTTACTTATTGGCATATTTGGACATATAAAAAGGTCATTCTCAGAAAAAGAAAATTTTTATGTCCTTGACAAAAAAAAAAAAAAAAAAAAAAAAAAAGAAAAAAGAAAAAGAAAAAGAAAAAAGAAAAGAAAAGAAAAAAAAAGGAAAACAGATTAAAGCGTCTAACATGAATAAATCATTTTAATTTTAAGAAATACCGTTAGGAATTTTTCTGTGCCATTGTAAAATAATCGGAAAAACAATAATTTGAATAGTTTAAGGGTGTATTTTGATCAAAACTCCTTATTTCCAGATTTATTTTCAAATTCATTTTTACTCTCAAATGCACCAAACTATCAAAATCTCTTATTTAGAAACCACACAAGGTGCCGTGATTGTTGATTTTTTGATAAATGTAGAATATGTTGCAAAAAAAAAAAGTGCTATCAAAAACGGCGTTTTGCACCAAATTTTCCGAAGCGGGAGATTTTCGAACGAAAAAAAGAGTCATGCTGAGAAAATAATTGCTTATAAATCAAATTCTAATTAATTCAGCGAAAAACTACATCACACGGCACCTTGTACATCACTCCAAAATTCTCTCAGCAAGTTTCATATTTCTACTTTAAAAAATGAGTCTGAAAATGTATCGGAAAATTTCGAGCTGTTGTAGGTGGAAAATCATTTTTTCGAATACACCCTTAAGAAAATTAACATGTTGCATATATGATTATAGTCCAAGAGCCGACAGCACAAAAACCTAAGGTATCAAGTACTAGGGGGGAAAAAAACATCTTTATTTTATGAAAGAGTAGAAATAGAGGATTCTAATGCTCCATATCTGCCGGAAGTGAAGTGGTGCATAAGCCAAAAATTAAAACCAGGAAAAGATCGACTTGTTGGTTTTATTATTGTGATTGTCCTACAGTCAAAGTTATAAAAAGATGGAGGACTGGGAGCAAGAAAGCACAATGATAAAACTAAGAAATTTACTTCAAAACTGAACTTATGGCTCTTAGACTATTACCATGGCATGCCTCCAACTTTAAATCTAACAGCTCAAAATTATAATCTGGAGAGTTGGAAAGCCTTACAGCAAGGACAAAACAATATTACAAAGTTTGATCTCTTTTTCTTTATGATATAATTAGCATTTTAACCCTTTCCAATGCGGTGTTCCTAAAAAAGGACGCCCAATTTTAATTTGATTCACACCAATAATATTTAATTAAAATTTTCCTTTTACAACATACCCGAAAATAAGCAAATTCGTATTTTCTAATAAATTCATTTATTAATTCTGGTGCAAGTTTATTATTTCAAACAAATTTACTCCGCGCCAGAAAGTGTTAACTGGAATAAGAAGAAATATTTTAATTATCTTTAAGGGTGTATTCCGATCCAAACTGCCTTTTTTGAGATTTATTTTTAGATTCATTTTCGCTCTCAAATGCACCAAACTTTCGAATTCTCTTATTTAGAAACTATACAAGGTGCCGTGATTATCAATTCCTTGATAAATGCAGAATTTGTTGCAAAAAATGCTGTCAAAAACAGCGTTTTGGACCAAATTTTCCGAAGTGGGAGGTCTGCGAACGAAAAACAGGGTGACGCTGAGAAAATAATTGCTTATAAATCAAATTCTAATTAAATCAGCGAAAAGTTACATCACACGGCACCTTGTACGTCACTTCAAAAATCCCCTCAGCAAGTTTCATGCATCTACTTTTAAAAATATGTCCAAAATTGTATCTGAAAATTTCGAGCTGTTGAAGGTGGAAAATCATTTTTTCGAAAACACCCTTTAATTAAAACTTTCGCCCAGTCGATTTAATTGCCATTACCACGGTGCAATATGTTGGCTTTCTTAGCTCATTATTAGAGCATTCTAAAATACATTTAATGTTGCTACGTTGTAGGATAACACATGACTCTTTACAAGCAGAGAATGCCCTTTTATTGTAATAAGTATGGTGTAATTTTTATATTTCTGTTTAAAAATTAAAAGCAATGTGTTTTCTGTGTCATCAGTTTGTTTCATATTACTAAAATATAACAATAAATATTAATAATTTACAAATCTATAAGTCGAGCTATAAGCTAAGAAATTTGACCTACTACGAACCCTACTGATTAGATGAAAAACCAAACAAATTACAAAAACAAGGCTAAACTGGAAGAGTATTAATATGGAATAATAATAATAATAATTTATACTAGCATACTCTATAAAATAATATTGTTGTTAAATCCATGCATTAGCACATGTTACATGCCATCAATAAAGTAAATTTTACCGCTAGTATAAAAATGAATCAGTTACAATTACTAAAACAGAAAAATGAATAATTAAAAATAAAAATATTTAGTAGAATAGATATTATTTATAGATAATATACTGATCGACACGTATTAAATTACAATTACAATTAATATTTAATATTCATATTATTTAGAATACTAGCAAAAGCCATGCTTTGTTTGGATTCGCGAAGCATTATTTTATAAAGCATATATTTGAAAGTAACAATATTTTTTAATATTATTTTTGCATCTTTATTAAACAAAAATGTTATTTTATGTTTTGGCGCATTTTAATTCTACAAATGTAAGTTCAGCCAAATAACTATCAATTTCCTAGGAATTTTTTATTTATGATGTAAGACTGGCATTAAAAAATATTTTCGAAGCAAACTTTTACAAAATATTTTTAAATTTTCAACTAAAAATTCTTTTAAAGATTTTTTTACAATTTCTAGTAGCCACTGGTGTTTTTTAAAGTTGTTTGAAATATGCATGTTTCCAATCTTTGTAATTAACATCAAATAATCTTTGATAGCTATTTTAGAATAATATATTTGAAGAGAGCTTGAAGAAAGTTACTTCTTTAAAATCCTATTTTCTGGAAAAACATTTGAAATCTGCTCTCGTCGATACTATGAATTTTTAACTGTAAAACTTTTCATTCTAATTTCTTCGTTTTTATACATGTTAGTGCATGAGAATTTTTGATATTGTAGAATTTTTCGTAAGGAAAATTTCTATTGAATGCTTAATTTTGAAGGATTTTCACTCTTGACAACGTTACGTACGTTTTTAAGCCAACTGGTGCCTATATATCCTCAATATCTGCAACTGCTTCATCTAATGTTAAACCTTGGAATTTATGAATTGTAACAGCAAAAGCTAACTGCAGAAGAAACTCTTTCCTTGAGCAATTTATGCTTCCATTTTTTCAGAATTCAATTATTGGGGGAATTGGTACGCACCAATTCTTATAAGTTAAATTACTGTAGTATTCAAATTTATCCATGATTATTCGCGATATCTGGTCTGGTGGCTTGTGATTTTCTTTAATACGTGCAACAAAGTCTAAAGTCCCGTTCACTAAACCCTTCTCGGTCCACAAATAAGAACGTAGCATTACTTTCGATACAAATGATAAAGTAAGAAATGGTTGAAGTCCATTTGTCATCTCTGAATCGGGCAACTTTTCCTTTAGTACATTTATAAAGAGCTTGAATTGAGGCAACACGTTCACGCAATTCTTTTAATTTTTCATTTATATAACAAATTTAACAATTAATTTTATTTGTTTACAATTCTTTTGTTGCCACTTTACAAAAAAAAAAAAAAAAAAAAAAAAAAAATCCATAGTACAATTTTTTTAAAATTTTAAGTGTCATCTGTGCAAACGATTTTGCTGAATAATGAAAACATATTTTATTTATTAAATTAATCACGATTCTATCTATAATCACTTACTCAATGATTTAAAATTTTTTTTTCTGAAAATATACGCGTTTCATTTTTTATTTATTTGCTAAAATGCGTCCGTATTGGAAATCCATGTAAAATAAATTAATTAAAATAACATTTTTTTAACGTTTTACTGTAAAAAAAAATTACATTCTGCAAATCTACAGATCATATTTTATTTTTGTGTTTAATTTGAAGTCAAAATATTGAATAGTTTTTTTGTAAAGTGTACGACAAATTGTAATTTGAGTGGACTAGTAGAGGATTCGCTTTGCTCATCCTAATTATTTAAATCCATTAATAATATTATTAGTGTTAGCTTAGAGCTATTACAAACTATAACTTTTAGGGTTAAATGTCCAATTGACTTTTAGTTCTGCCATCTATTGGATTGAATTCAATTCTAAAATGTTATAAAAAAATTATTTCCCCAATTAAGGGTATATTCGAAAAAATGATTTTCCACCTTCAACAGCTCGAAATTTTTCGATACATTTTCAGACTCATTTTTTAAAGTAGAAATATGAAACTTGCTGAGAGAATTTTTGGAATGATGTACAAAGTGCCGTGTGACATAATTTTTCGCTGAATTAATTAGAATTTCATTTATAAGTAATTATTTTCTCAGCATGACCCTTTTTTTCGTTCGAAGATCTCCCTCTTCGGAAAATTTGGCCCAAAACGCCGTATTTGGCAGCATTTTTTTGAAACATTTTCTTCATTTATCAAAAAATCGACCATCACGGCACCTTGTGTAGTTTCTAAATAAGAGATTTTGAAATTTTGGTGCATTTGAGAGCAAAAATAAATTTCAAAATAAATCTGAAAATAAGCAGTTTTGATCAGAATACACCCTTAAATCTAACTGCTTAATACCTATAGATAAATATTCTTAAATGCTAATGCTTGCATACCATTCAGTAAAATATTGTCAGTAGATTTATATTCAGATAGATTCTTAATTAGAAAAAAAAAAAAAAGTATTTATATTGCAGACACGCTCTCAACTAACCTAAAAATATCTTTCAACTACTCAAAAACCCACCTATTTCATAGTAAAAAATAAATAAAAAATAAAAATAAAAATATAATAATAAATAAATAAATAAAACTAAAGATAAAAATAAGTAAAATTAAGTAACATATTGAAATTAATATTATAAAATAATAATCCCATCAATCCAAACAGTACAAGCACTCGGAAAACAAAATTTTATGATCAAATTTAAATTTGAATCCTCTATAATCATAAGACCAATAACAATAACTAGCAGGGGTGACCGAGCTCAGCTCGGTCAAAATTAACTTTGTGTTCAGCTCAATATAGTATTTTCACTCTATCCTTCACTCTGTATTATTACTGTACAACATGTTATTGATAATAGTATTATTTATAAAAACAATCAATAAGAAAACTATGTTTGTATGCACATGTTTATATACCGAATTTTGACACATTCTTTCATTTGGTGCCAAATACGTGTTTTGGATTCGTAATCTTAATAGTAGATTTTTCGGCGAAATGTCGCCAGTATTTTCTCACATATCGCCAACTTATTGGCTTTTGCCATATTCTCGTGATCCTGACCCGCATTACCCAAATAATCCATTAATCAAATGTAATCAAACATGTGACTTCACTCAATGGTCTTCATGTAATCAAAAACAGTAGAGTATAAAATTGAATCAAAATCGTTTAAGCCATTTCTTAAGTAAAATTAGCTTGACACAATTGAGCAATGAAGCGAAATGACCCACTAATTTAATTTTGTTTAACTTGCGATTTAGCCCAATAGTCTTCTCGTGACAAAAGACGTTTCGTTACAAGATTTAGTTAGCCTCCTGATTGCCGCCGTCTGATTTTTTCACACACTAAACTGCAGCTTTCACTGCAACATAAGCAATATTTAAATTAGTATAATTCCACAAATAAAACCCAATTTTGAAAAATTAAGTTAGGATTGATGCTATCAAAGATTATACACCGATACTAATAACATATTTTGTATCAGGTTGGAAAAAACATCTTTTTAATTTTTAAAAAATTACAGAGAAAACAACATTACAATATTACCCTTTGGCTGGGCAGTCAGGGGGTTAAAATTGAATGAGTCGTTGTTATATATAATTAGAATGACCTGAACCAATTATGACTCAAAATGACCCACTAATCAAATTTTCGCGAGATGCGTCCTAGACTAATGGTTTTTTCTTGCCTGAAAATGATATAATGGAAAGTATTCTCAAAAGGTTGAGAAAAATTTTCTAGATAAAATTAGCATGACTTGCAAATGACCCTTATAATCGAAATCTCTCGAACATGTGACCTAGTTCATTAGTTTTATGTGCCGAAAAACGTTAGATACAAAATTTAGATAAAATCGATTGAGCCGTTTTTTAGATGTAAATAGTTTGACCTTGACCCATTAAGACCCAAAATGACCCATTAGTCGAATTTTCTCAAACATCTGACCTAACCCAATGATATTCTTGTGTTCGAAAACGATAGAATACAAAATTTAGTCAAAATTACGCGAGATATTGTCTAGATAAAATTCTAAGAACCCAAAAGTGATCCACTGTTCGAAATTTCTCGAACATGTGACCTAGCCCAATGATTTTTTCGCGCGAAAAATATGTTGTATTCGAACATGTTATCTAACCCAATTGTCTTCTTGTAATCCAAAAAGATGAAATAAAAAATTTGGTCAAAATCGTTAGAGCCGTTTTTTAGATAAAAATGGCTTGACCTATAATGACCCAAAAGTGACCCACTAACCGAAATTTTTCGAACATGTGACCCAGCCCAACAGTTTTCTCGTTCCAAATAACGATTGGATACAAAATTTCATTAAAATCGATCCAGCCATTCTCTAGATATAAATAGCTTGATCCTGACCCATTATCAGGGTTAGAAAAAAATCATGATTTTTTTTTTTTAAATAAAAAAATCGGATTTATTTGATTTAAATCAGATTTTTTTGATTTAAATCGGATTTATTTGATTTTTTTAGAATCCTATATTTAATTACTGTGTTTTTATGTTTTTACAATACATGAAGCAATTTTTTTTATAATAAATAACTAAAAAAGAATAAATAATATTTATAATTTATAAAAATAATATAAGAAATAATTATATAGTTAAGAAAATATTATATTCTAGTTACTGATTGGTACTAAAAATTAAACATCTAGGCTTTAATCTAAAGACATTCTATTATTTTGTAATTGAATTGTGCATACTAAATAACAAATAAGAAATAAATTTAAATATGTTGTAAATGAATAGAAACTGGCAAAATTTAAAAAACAAATTAAATACAGTAGACTCCCTCAAATCCGCTGCCCTAATGTCCACAACTCTCTAAAATCCGCGCATAATTTACAGATGTAAACAATGAAGCTCTCAGGTCAAGTATAGGGACAAAATTTGACTTTTTTTATTTTTATATCAATTCTATTTATATTTTAATCTGTAACTTTCATTAATATTGCTAAATTCATGCTTTTTCATGAAGGAAGAATAAATTTATTTCTGAAAAAAATTCAAGGTATTGCTAATATCAGTGGTGATCACAATCTTTTTGCAAAATGCATTTATACATTCATCAAGCTTTTTTTTTTTTTTTTTTTTTTTTTTTTGAGTTTGGTTAAACTTGAAATAAAACTTCTATAGTTTATGATATTGATGTGAATTAGTAGTGCACCTTTATGGGGCAAGTTCCATTGAATAATTTAGGAAAAAATGCATCTCATCTTTATAATAAATATTTAGTTATACATTATTGATTATTTACTTCATCTTTGTTGCTTTCAATATTTTAATCATTTTTAATTATCTAAATTTTTATTATTATAGTTTATTAACTTCCATAATTGTTTTAATGTTTTACTATATTATAAGCATTCATTAACTTCAGTTGCATTATTAACTACAATCAAATTACTGTTTAAAAATGTAAACAAACCCATGACCAGAAATTAACAAAATTCTAAAATCCACACAACCTCTGGTCCCAAGCTGTACGGATTTGAGGAAGTCTACTGTATTCATTTAATGTAAGATATTTATTAAGAGATAAAAATCACAATAATTCAATATTTCTTAAGCAAATAGGAAAAAATCAGGGATTTAATTGTTTGAACAAAAATACTAATTTAGAAGCTTTGTCTACTCCTCATTTATTATGAAGGCTTGAACGAACTACTCCAAAAGAAGAAAATTGTCTTTTCACTCCAGTAGATGAAGCCACGGTTGTTGTTATTTGGTAAATAAATTCAATTTCAATCTCGCTGACTCTCTCTTTACCTCCCATTCCATAAAAGGATTTCCGCCAATCATAATTTGTCATAATATCAGAAACTTTTTTCTCAAGCAATGGTAATTTTTGAAATGGGCCGTTTTTTGCTTGAAAATGTGCTACAGTGATGAGAATATTTAGACACTCTTCTTTAATGAATGCCAAATCTTCATTATTTTTCCTTACATTAAGTTTCATTTCATTTTGATTTAAAAGAAAGAACCTTAATAAAACTCCAGCAAAAAAACAGCCATTAATAGTTTGTTCATATCTTGCTTTAAATTTTGTAATTCTATCGTTGTCTAATACATTTTCTAATTTTTTACCCAAAATTTTTCTTTGATATGTGCATTCATGTGAAATTGCAAAAAATTGATTTAAATCAAATGATTTTTTTAAAAAAATCAGTTGATTTAAATCTAGATTTAAATCTTGATTTAAATCAGTTGATTTAAATCATGCCAACCCTGCCCATTATGACCCAAAATGACCCAATAATCAAATTTTCTCGAACGTGTGACCTAGCCCAATGGTCTTCTCGTGCCCAAAAATGGTAAAATCCAAATTTATGCGAAAATCGTTAGAGCCGTTTTTGAGATAAAATTTACACACACAGACACACACAATTTTTGCTCGCATTATAGTATAAGATGTTAAGCATTATAGATGTAAAATGGATTTAACCAAATACGGAAAATAACCATATTTTATTGCAAGATCCTGAATTAGTTTTAAATTATTCATTTTAAATTTATACGAGCAAATATTATTTATTAATTCTGTGAGCAAAGTTAAGTAAAATATTTACATATAAAGATTTATGTAGGGATGAATTATAATAAGTAAATAAATTTGCCTTGAAAGCAAAATCTTTACATTTATCATAAATATCAAAGAGGATTTTTTTTTTTTTTATCACGAAGTGTAACATTAAGATCGAGAAAATTAATTTTATTATTTATCATATCATTTTCATAGCAAACGCGGTAGCGTTTGGTATAATATGTTTAAGAAATGGAAAGTGCAAACAACTTTCTAAAATTTCTGGCGAACCAGTTGAGATACAGCAGTGAAATTTTTTTTAAAAGATAGAACTCGACGAGACGAATAAAATGACAGCATTCAAAAAAATTACTGCAGCTTAGAATAGTTTTTTATTTAATTTTAAAAGAAAAAATAAAGGCAAAAAATTCAACTAAGTCTAGCTAATTGAAATGAAAAAACTTCTTTAAACACCATAAAATAAGTTTTTTCATTTCAATTGTGTATAACAGCAGCTTCAATTTTATACATTAAGTCTAGATAACGTTTCCGTGGATGGGTTAACTTCGTTTTTGGTTTATTTTAATCCTCATGGTTAAACTTAAAACAGTTTTTTTTTCCATCTTTGTATGTTTGACGGTCGCTGAGAAAATCGAATTTTTGTCTGAAATTTCCAGCTGAACATAGTCTTTTTCTTATCTTTGTTACTTCTTGTAATTGTTGCACATAAGTTTAAATGAACATAAAAAATGCTATGTATGTAACATAAATAAATAAATTAGATAAATGACGTGAAAAAATACTTATTTGTTGTTATTTTCATGTATCATATTCACTATCTATTTTGACGAGCGAAGTGAAATATTTTTTCTTATTTATTAAATTCTTATTTATTTGAGTTAAAAGCCGCTTCTGGCAAAAAGTTTAGTCTCTCTTAAATTTATGCTAGCCATTGTAATATGATACTTTTATTCATAATTTTATTTACTTGCTTATCTGAAGGTCCATATGATGAAATCAACAAATTTAGGCGATCAGGGCAAGATTTTGTAGAAAAGTTCATTATCCTGTTCTGGTTGGTGTGTTTGGCGAATAAATCAAAAATGGCGCCGAAAGACCAAATAGCAAATTTTTTTAACCGCTAAAGCGGCGTAACCGTGTTTCTCCATCACGTAATATTTTATTTCAAAGACTGATTTAACACAAGATTGACATTAATATTATTATTTTTTAATTGTACAAGACAAAAAGATATGTAAAGTTATTAAGTACAAACGTTCATACCAATACTTTTCACAGTTATTATTTTATGAATAATTAGACATGAATGGAAAAATCTACAGGGCATTTAAAAGATAAGCGTAAAAATATGGTTTTAAATTTTTATAAACATTTATTTGAGCCTTTGAGACGTAAGGTAAGGGCGTACCGGTAAGAAATCCGGTTTGGCGCAACACAAGAGCGGTGAGTCGGGCGCTCCAAGATGATTCGGACGTGAGAATGTGTCAGCTTTTTTTGAAGGTACTTTGAATGATTCTAGGTCAATTAAATTATTACTTATTTTATGAATGTCTGATTAATATACATCTGTTTGCCAAAGCTTGGTGCTATTTTGGCTTTAAAAAGGGAGGGTATGATGCCAAAGTATATAAATAGCTCTGAAAACAAACCTGATGAACTTTAATTTTTGTTTTCGTACGAATTATTTCGGTTTCTATATTAAAATGCGGCACAAATGTCATATACGAATCACATTGGCGTTAATTTTTTCCTAAAGCCAATTTGGCGAAAATCTCGTTTTGGAATAGTTACATATATATTTTTTGAAAGGTAATAAAAATAAATAAAAAAAAGGTTTGTTTAATAACTATAGAACAAAACAATTTATATATTTAAAAAAAAATATTTATTAATAAGTAAAGAACAACATCCGGGTTGCCATATCAAGCAAAATAACGACACTCTGGATTCAGTTAAATACTCCGATGCACATATGACATTGGCGTCAGAAAAAAATTCGCCAACGTGGTGCGTATATGACATCTGTGCCAAAAATGCATACCTATTTTATTTACATTGCGTACGGTGATTATCAGGTCGAACAATTTCACCCATTTATAGAAATCGACAAACTATTCGCCAAATTACTCAAAAGGAAAAATGTTGCCATTAAAAAAATTTAAGTTTAGAAAATTAATGAATTTAGGTTAAAAAAAATAAAAGTCATTAACGAAAAGGATTATTTTAATGATGACGTTTAGTTATGACGTCGAGATGTACCAAATATAAAATTTGATTTATTCAGGTGATTTCGGACAAAAGAATACTAGTAAAAGTTTTCATATTTTAATGCAGAATTTGTTAAATCAAACCATAAAGAGATATTTGTAAGGTATCGCATATGTGAATAATATTGAATTATTTTAAATGCAATATTAGAATTCATTAAGGAGCATAAAAAATATGGTACTTGCGTATTAACGCCACCGCAGCAGAAGTTGCGTTAATGTGCCAATAAAGAGCAATATTGTTCGCACGCGCACAAAAAAATGGCGTCAAAAATAGGCTTAAAAAGTACTAAACTATTAAAAATGACGTCAAAATGAGCAAAAAAACACTAAAAAGGCACGAACAAGATCGCTCTTTATTGGCGCATTAGCACAACTTCTACTGCGGTGGCATTAATACGTAAGTACCAAATGCTTTTTATTTAGCCAAATAATGTCGGCGGATATAACCATAAAGTAACTTTAATAAAATACATATTATATTTTTCTCAATTAATATCAAGAGCTATTCGCTAAAATTTATATTAAAAATAAAATTTATATTAAATAACAAAAGAACAAATAAATTAGTAAAACATTCATAAAAATATAAATAATTCATCAAATTAAAATCATTTGATCGCTTAACAAACAAGTGTAGCGGGTTTAATGTCAAGTATGTGTAACATTTATGTTCATCCATTATTGGCATATAATCTTACAGTTTGTCTATCGTTCTTTGGTCGACGGGATAATTAAGTAGTACCTTAAATACATTGTTATCGCATGCGAAAAAAAACGCTTGTGTATATGAAATAGTAAATAGGTTGCCAGAATATAAGTTGCCATACTTCTTTTCCCGCCAAGAACTTTTTGTTATGTACAACTACTGAAAAAGTACCTTTATTTATTTGCTTAGTATTTTTAATAAAATGAAAGAAAAACGTGCAAGTTAAATGTATCTGATATATGTATTTTTAATTTATGTGTTTTTTAATGAAAGTCATGTATTTTAAATAAAGCTTGTGACAGCTTTATATTTAAAATGAAATTATGGCGAAGGAAACCTATTTGGCGATTGTTTCGGGTAGCTAAAATAAAAGTAGGAAAATAGCCGCCGGGCATATAAAAATTAAAACAATCAGATCGGAGCTGTTGATGACAGTCACAAGACTTATACTGGTATTTATATATGGTACTATAACAAAATTTGCAGCATCTCTGGTGTTAAACTAGGACTCTCGAGGTAAGGCATTTAGCTGCTCAGCAGCGGGTAGAGAGTTCAAATCCCGTTGGATGTAAGTTCGTTTTGTTTAGAAATGCTTTTGTGTTAAATTATTATTCTTTCGGGAATATTCTTATGTTAATTGTTATTCAATTTCTAGAAATTTTCTAGTTGTGAATGTTTCATTCGAGCAATTACCTTGAATGTATTTAATTGGTATGGCTTTTAATTCTTTTAATAAAGTTCTGTACTTTTTTCGTTCGAATCCATGGTTTATTTTTCATATCATGCATTTTATATGGCAATGCAATGACTTTTTTAATTATTCTGATACATCAAAATTTTATGCTGTTGTTATCATTTTATAAATTTTGACAGCAGCAATTGTTTTTCTTTTTACGATATTAGAAAATCATCAGTTTTTTATCAAAAAATTAAATGACTAGTATTAAAAAATGCTCTGACGAGAACCAAAAAGGTTAATATGTTTTTAAGTATGAAAAAGGGTTTGACAAGTGCTTCTGTTAATTATTGAGCATGAGGAAGGACAAGGGATCCCTTCTTGGCTACAACTCACTTCAATGCCAACTTTTAAAAAATCATATTTGCGCTTTTTCCGTATAAAAGAAATTTGCGGTTCTTTAGTAGAACTTCCCACCGTGCTTTAGATGTTAACCAGGGGTGTAGTCGTAAAAATAACATAGGATATATGCTCTAAGCAGAGGGATACCCTAGAATGTGTATACTATAAGCTTTCTTGAGAAACACTGTATATGGTGTTTTATTAAAAAGTCCAGAAGGTATACGGCGTAACCTGCACTACATCCCTGATGTTAACTGCACTGTTCACCCTGCACTATACTACAAATTAATTTTCTGTGCAATTATACACTTAGGGCATGCTTGGTGGCAGTGCATGAATGTGATACCTGCAGGAACTAGGTTTTTGGTACTATGTCGTCTTCCCTTACATTTATGTCTAATTAAGCTGCATCTTTACTGGTTATGTCTTTACACTATACATTTTTATAGTAACTGCGACTGATTTGTTTTCACGGAAATAGCGCAAATATGATTTTTTAAAAGTTGGCATTGAAATGAGTTGTAGCCAAGAAGGGATCCCTTGTCCTTCCTCATGCTCAATAATTAACAGAAGCACTTGTCAAACCCTTTTTCATACTTAAAAACATATTAAACTTTTTGGTGCTCGTCAGAGCATTTTTTAATACTAGTAACTGTATACTTTAAATTTTTATGGCATTTAATTGGTAATGAATAATTAGATATACTTTTAGAGTACAAGATAATTATATCATCAAGTACAAACTGAATGTAATAGAAATTTGCAGAACCAAAGCAGAATCCTCAAGCCCCAAATACTTTGGAACTACAAATGAAGTGTGTGGTTTCATCTTCGTATTAGCCATGAAAAAGCAAAATAATACGAATTTAGGGCTATCAACATACATAAACGAAATTAAATGAAGAAATAACATCAAAAACAAAACACAACAAAATTATTAAACTGGATAGAAAAAATAAAAAATAAAAGAGAAAAATAATAAAAAATTAAAATCGCATTTGCAATATGATAACAGAAAAAAATATACCATACAATAACATGTAAAAAAAGAAAAAAAATCATTTAATTTGATTATGCTAACCTAAACTCAATATCTTAATATAAGATGAAAAAAAAATAGTTAATGTATGCATTCATGGAAATTAATTAAATTATATAAATAATATTAATAGAAATTAATTGATGTAACTATACAATTATCCATACATTAGTGTCAAATGAACAACCTGTATAAAAAGTTTTGCAATTTAGCTAATGCCTCTCCCTTTCTCAGATTTTTTTTTTTTTTTTTTTTTTTTTTTTTTTTAGTCGGGACATTAGTATTTATTATATACACACCAAGTTTCATTCAAATCGGCTCATAAATACGATAGTTACAGCATGACAAAGATCATATATATATATAATGTATCAACATGTGAACGGAAGGGGGTTTTCGGTCTGGCGGTCATGATCTGTGAAAATATACCAAAAATTTCCGGAATTGCTTTCCTCCTGACGGCCGCAATAGGTAGCTTTTTACTTTTTGTAATGAAAGCTACCTAATAAAACTGAATCACAGCCACAGAACTTAAAATATATTATTTAAAAACCTCCCAGCACCCCAATCTGTTAGGTCCATAATCATTTAGCATCATAATCATATGACATCATAATCTTTTAGATTAATTTTTTTGGCCGAAAATTAAAAACTCAAAAATTTGAATCATTTTATGTTCCATGCGCCCTTAAATCTGTTCTCAAATCCAAAAAGGCAACTTTATCACCTAAGTTTCAATTTACTTTTGTTCATAAATGTATTAAACAAACAGATGTTGTTGTACAGAAACTTTCTAATCAAACTATTGCTTTTTTCCTTTTTTTTTTTTTTTTTTTTTTTTTTTTTTTTTTTTTTTTGAGGAGGAGGAAGGGGGGCAAACGCAATGGATTTTTCGAAAATATTGTCAAAATGAGCAGTTTCTATCTAATTTTCGCACGAAAGAAGAATAACTACTCAAGAAAGGATGAAAAAGCTTTGTCATGTGATCAAAATCTCTATAATTCAGTAGATAATTTATTGATCAAAAAATGGAAAACATAATTCGGCACCAAAAAGTTTCCGTAGTCAGGCCTTCCAGTTTTATATCTTTCCGTTCAAAAATGATGCGTAAATGTGCGCTTGTTGGACCGAGAACTTGAACAAACAGCCTTGTCAATTTAGAGTCTGTGATGTCTATAATCGCGACAGGAAAAATTGGCTTTTCAAGAACAAATATTCTTTTTTCCATTTTCACTTCGTTGCCATGGCATTAGAGGACGCCAGTCCCTCGACCAATTTTTTCCACTGCGCTTCCGCAAGACAGACTTATCCAAGTAAGAGTGCGAGTTACTGACGTATTCCAAGACTCTTTTTGCCGTAACATCAATCTGGAGTTTCTTACGTCAAGAAAAAGAGAATCATTTTTTTTTCCTGGTTTTATAACATTTATTTTGCAAATCTATTTATAGTTTAAAAAAAATAAGGATGATTTTTTGACGACAGATTATGGTGTTCTTTTTATTTATTTATTTTTTTTATTAATTAAGGATTTGTAGTTGTAACTTTATTATTAATTTAAATTAATTATATATTTAAATAATTTGTAATTTTCTAGGACATACAATGTTAGCTGCATTCGTATATTCATGAAGTTTCCGACTATCTTAATTTAAATATAAACGGGGTGCCAACGATTGTAGCTTGTAAGGGGCAGAGCGCCTTTGTCTTATACAGCTTACCATTAACTAAAATTGAAAACGATTTAATGTCTTATGTTTAGTATAATTTGAGTAATTTATAACATTCCCACAAATATGAAATCTTGCGTTGAAACATGGGCACGAATATGAACAAGCAGTGTGATGTAAATTCTTTGGATTCAACGAACCAATGTCAGCTATTTTTAAACGGTGACGTTATCATAATTTAAATCATAAAATTATTTTAACCTTCAACAAGACTGACGGGTTTTCGTAGAATCCATAAGGTATTTTTACTGATTTCGTTATTTAAGGCACATTCATATTCGTGTCAAGTCATATTAGTTATAAGTTTAACATCTATATCTTTAAATGCACTGTAACGTTATAAGTATGACTAATTCAGCATTTTAATAATCTTAATTTCGTTCGCTTGATTATTGTTTAAATTTTACATCCCCTCCCCCACAAAAAATATAAATAAAAATTAAAAAGCACCGGTTAAATACGAATGTTACTCGTGTATAGAGGGTTCCGTACTATAAATTTATGAATTAGTAACTGGACATAGCATTTTAAAATATATCATTAAATAATGTTGTCTAAGTTTTTAAAGCCGATGGGGCATAAGGTACGCCGCACTATTGTCCTTATGTATGACCAAATCGCCCGTCTGTTTGACAGTTAATGTCTGGACTAACTACCAACAATTTTTTTTTCTTTTTTTTCGAAAATCACTATAAACAAGCCCTTTATACTTTTGCTACGATGTATAGGCACCTATAGCTCTCCTCCTTTGTTAAATACTTACAGATCGAAATTTGTGTATAAAGGAAATTTGCTATTTTTTCAAAAATTATATGACCTAGGGTGATCGCTATAATTTTTCTGTAAAGTTTAAATTAAAATTTATTGTTCGTAATTTTAGTTTCAGTAGATTCAAAAATAAAGAGGAGGGGAGGGGTCCTACTTTTGCAATACACTTTCGATGATATCTCTGAAAATATAATACCTAAAATTAGAAGAAATGTAATTTTTAGTTCGGAGTGACGAAAGCTTTCACACGAGATTCCCCACGATATACAATGATTTTTTTTTTTTTTGAGTAACTTAATTGGTTTTCTATATTTTTCTTAAATATATTCGTGAATGGTTTCTAAATATATTCGTGAATGAAATGGCATTATTATGCATCTCCATAAATATGTGGATCAATAGGCTCCGCCACTTTGATCTTTCCACGTTCCATAGTTTATGACCAAAATGGCTCTGAAGAGACAGGCAGACACAGGAATAATTTTACAGTGATTCCGTTTCTACTTTAAGCAAGGAAGCCCAAAAATAGATTTAGTGTAAAAAAAAAAAATTCGTTAAGGGGGTTCTCAAATTCTTTGCTCAACAACGAAAACTTTCTGACATGTTTTTATGACTCATTTTTAAATGTAAAATATAGAATTTGCAGGTCTGATTACTGAAGCAAATTTGAATCGAAAAGAATTTCCTTTTCTTTGATAAACAAATATCTTATCGAATTATAAGCAATTTTGATTATGTGATGAGCAGTTTTTCTCCTCCCTCACGATATGCGTCAAGAAATTCGATTCGAAGATCAAACTTTCACAATATTTTCTGTCTTTTTAAATAAAGGAAAAAGTATTTCGATTATATAATTTTTGAATAAAAACATTTGGCGATTTCACGCGTTTCCGAACAAAGACACCACAGACACCCAAAGATTCCCAATAAAAAAATATCAGAAAATAACCTCAATACTTAAAGTAAATTTTAGAAATTTTTACGAGTTTTTTTCTTTTCAACAATTATTTTTTTATCTTAAAATTTTGAGATTAGAGCAGTGTTTCCCAACCTTTTTTTGGCCGCGCCCTACTTAAGAATCTCCAAAACCATAATGTCCCACTTCCCCCTTCTTTTCTATATCATATAAATCTTATATATGTTACAGGCCAAACCCGATTTTAGGCCAAACTAGATTGGCCTAGGCCAAACCGGTCTATCCTAACGCCTATCGGATAAACTAGTTTTTCCTAGGCCAAACCGGTCTGTCCTAACGCCCATCGGATAAACTAGCTTTTCCTAGGCCAAACTAGTCTATCCTAAGGCCCGTAGGACAAACTAGATTTTCCTAGGCCAAACCAGTTTGGCCTAACTTTTATAGGATAAATTAGTTTAGACTGGTGTTTATTGGTCTGAACTAGTTTATCCTAGGCCACTTCAATTTGGCGGGATTTTATTGAATTCAATGACCGCCTCAACGCCAACATTCTGGTTTATCCTAGGCCAATGTAGTTTTACGTGTTTTTAGCTCACGAGCATCAAAGCCAGAGAAATAATGGGCTCACAGGTACTGTATGTATGTATGTACGCATGTATGTACGTATGTACATCTGTGCGTAACGCGATAACTCTTGATAGAAATAATGTATTTGACATGTTTTTATCTCATCAGGCTATCAAAGCCTGAGAACTAATGCGCCCATAGGCTCTGTATCAGTGTTGGGTATGAACGCGCTCACTGAACGAAAACTCACGAGTTTCGCTCACTATTTGTGAACTTTGAACTGAACTTCGCTCACTATTTTATAAACGAGCGTGAACTGAACGGAAACTCAAAAAATAGACGAGTTTGAACGAAATTTACGTTCAAATTTGCGTTCAATTTTTTCATAATTTATTTAAAAATTTTCCCCACCTTAGTACACTTTTTCCCTCTTTCAAATGCCATTTAGAGGCCTACATGAGCCTCAGGACTGGTTAAGTCTGGATATCACTTCTCTGGGTAGTATCCTAGTCTTACTTCTTCTGCAGACTCGGGTCGCGCCGAACCGGACCTGGACTGTATACAATTTCGCCGAAAATAGATATATACAGTAAACTCTCTGTACAAGGTGGACTGTGTAAGGCGGAAATATGTCAAAATCGGAATGATTTTCAAGTTCCTGCGAATCCGCAGAGAGAGTAGAATTTGTCTAAGACGGAATATTGTCTTCTACGGAAAATTTTCATGATACCGATCGATTTTGCTATAGCCATAGTTTATTCTAATTTTAAATTACCATAATTCAACAATTAAACTTTTCTTTAAAGAATAGTTCATATACAATGCTAGGGGATGGGGGAAAGAGTATTATAAAAGGTCCTACATCTGTATATGACGAAATCCTGTCTTAAACGAAACAATTTCTAGATCGGTGCAAAATGGATAGAATAATCCGTGTAAAAAAATCATAACACATTTGTAAAAGACGGCGAATTTCTTAATAAAGAATCTGTCTACAATGAATTTTTCTAAGTGTTTTTTTTTTTTTTAAAGATTCACCAGTAGAGAAATTTTTATATTTTTAAGCCTCCAATCCGTGGAAAGGTGTTAATGTTATTAATATACGGCACTTCTGCATAAATGGAGATTATAAACAGACAATTTTTTTTTTTTGGTCAGAACTCTTCCGTAAGGGTAAATATCAATGTCCTGTAGAAATGTACTCGGGGTCGGGCCGGGTTCGGTGCGAAATTTTAACTTTTTTTCCGGGCCGTGCCAAGCTCGGACCTTGTTTTTAGCTATTATATCGGACTGGGTCGGGCCTTGTTTTTAGCTATTATATCGGGCCGGGTCGAGCCTTGATTTTAGCTATTATATCGGGCCGGGTCGGGCCGCTAAATTTTCTCTACGAGCCGGGTTGGGCTGGGGCCGAAATTTTTATTTTAATATCGGGCCGGACATTTTTTTTCTATGGATCGGGCCTGGAAATTTCCGTTCGTGCGTACCTCTATTTTACATATCGAATAATCAAATGATTAGTTCAGAAAATTTTGTAAATTTGGACAATAATATCCAAACATATAAAAAAGTGAACTTTTTAGTGAACTTCGTTCACTTTTACAAGTGAGTTTGATTTGAACGAGTTCGTTTGAAAATTTTTGAGTTTGAACGTGAACTTAAATCACTTTTCAGAAATAGAACGTGAGTTTGAGTTAGTTCATTTATTTTGTGAACGTGCCCAACACTGCTCTGTATCTATGTAAGTACCTAATGTAATAATTCTTGATAGAAATACTCGATTTGCATCAAACTTTCACTGTAAATTTATTCTTATGGGGAGCTTTTCTGATTAATTTTGGGAGGTCATTGGAGAAGAATAAGGGGGGGGGGGAGAACGAGCGGCTGATTCCTTTCTTCCCTTAATTCAAATAAATGGGTTTCCATGCATTTTAGCATATTTTATTCAAATTTTAGATATAGGAGCATTCTCTTGAGGCGCCTCCATGATTAGTTCTGGGTGTTCATTGTTTAAGCATAAAGGGAGGAGGGAATAGGGGTAACGCCCCATAATTTATGTAAATGCTTTTTTCACGCAGAATTTACTGATTTGCTTCAAATTTTAGAAACAAATTCATTCTGATAAAGCGCTTTCCTAATTAGTTTTGGGGGTTAATTGAATAAGAACCACCGGAAGAACGGGGGGATCCAGCCTAATTATGGCAAATGGGTTTTTCATGCAGAATTAACCGATTTGCTGCAAATCTTGGATTTGTTCATTCTAATGAAGCGCTTTACTGATTAATTTTGGTGGTCCTTCGATTAAATGTAAGGGGGAAACTTACAATTTATTTCCTTCCATAAATTAGATAAATTGGTTATAATACAGAATTATCCAATTTGCATAAAATTTTGGACATGAATTCATTTGATCAGGTGCTTCTTTAATTAATTTGGATTTTTTCTATTGGTTAAGTATAATATGGTAGTGGACATTTTATCGCCTTCCTTAAATTAGATAAATGGGTTTTTATGCAGATTTATCCGATTTGCCGTAAATTTGGAATATAGTTTTTTCTTTATAAGGTGTAACCCTGAATTGTTTTCAGGGTTTAATGATTAAGTATAAAGGGAGGAATAGGGGATTACCCTTCTTAAATCAGATGAATGGTTTTTTGAGCAGAATTATTTGATTTGCTTCAAATTTTGGATAATTGTTTAATTTTATAAAGCGTACCTGTTATTAGTTTTGGGGGTTCAATGGTTAAGTATTATTGGGAGAAATGGGAAAAAGTAATCCAACTTACTTCATTTTTCGAGGGTTTTATTCTTTAAAAAAATAAGACCGTAATACACAATTAGTGTAAACAAATTATTTTACCTAAGCCAAATTATTTTATCCTAACGCCAATTGGATAAACTAGTTTTTCCTACGCCAAACTTGTTTATCTAAATGTCCATAGGATAAACTGGTTTTTGCTAGGTAAGAGGGGAATCCTTCATTTTTCCCTTCATACTTAACCATTAAATCCCCAAAACTATTCAGGGAATCGTTTTATCAGAAAGAATCTAAAAAAGTTGAAACAAATTCATCAATTCTGTGTCAAAAACCATTTATCTAAATTATGTTGTGTTATCTACATTGCCCTTTCTTTTTGACTTAAACAATAAACATCCACAACTAATCACGGAGGTGCCTTGTCACAATGACCCTATATCTAAAATTTTAAATGAAAACTGATAATTCTGCATGATAAATCCTTTTCTCTAAATTAACGGTGGGAGATTAGTCCCCCGTTCACCCCCCCTTTATTCTTATCCATTGAATTTCCAAAATTAATCAGAAAAGTACCTTATCAGAATGAACGTACATCCAAAATTTGGAACAAATCGGATATCCTATCAAGAGTTATCGCGTTACGTACATACGTACATACATGCGTACATGCACATACAGAACCTGTGAGCCCATTATTTTTCTGGCTTTCACGCCTGTGAGCTAAAAACACGTAAAACTACATTGGCCTAGGATAAACTAGATCAGCCTAGGACAAACAAGAATGTTGGAGTTGAGGCGGTCATTGAATTAAAAAAAATCCCGCCAAATGGAATTGGCCTAGGATAAATTAGTTCGGCCTAGGATAAACTAGTTCAGACCAATAAACATCAGTCTAAACTAGTTTATCCTAAAAGAGTTAGGCCAAACTAGTTTGGCCTAGGAAAATCTAGTTTGTCCTATGGGTCTTAGGATAGACTAGTTTGGCCTAGGAAAAACTAGTTTGTCCGATGGGCATTAGGATAGACCGGTTTGTCCTAGGAAAAACAAGTTTATCCGATGGGGGTTAGGATAGACCGGTTTGGCCTAGGAAAAACTAGTTTATCCGACGGGCGTTAGGATAAACCGGTTTGGCCTAGGCCAATCTAGTTTGGCCTAAAATCGGGTTTGGCCTGTAACATATACAGGGTGATTCATAAAAGATGGGCAGAACTTTAAGGGGTTATAGTACACTTAAAGACAAATAATATTAAATAGGAGACTAAGGGTCCCAGACGTATTCCCAAGGAGATAGGGGGCATTAAAGTTTAGGGTCCGAAATTTCAAATGATTATAAAAAATGGAAAAATTGGTCGATTCGTTTGCGGTTTTTGCAAAGAATTTTCTTTATGCCAATATTTTCTTGAAATAAAATTTTAAAGTTCAATTTCAAAAAATGCCGATAGGGGGCGCTTTAGACTTTGGAGTAACAAACAACTATTTTTTAACGTTATTTTTTGTATTTCTTTAAATGATTTCGAAAGCTTAGACTTAAACTTAAATTTTGATCTAAAAATCTGAGTCCTAACGAGTAGTTAAGTAGCGTAAACTGAAATTTGAAATTTGAAACCCTTCTCCCCCCAGAACAAAAATCAGTTATTCCCGATCTTTGTGTCGTAGATTAGGCTCTAACTACTGCCGCGTTTTGCTAAAATTATTCTTTATGTCAGTATTTTCTTGAAAATAAATTTTAAAGAAAATTGTCAAAAAATTCCGATAGAGGGCGCTTTAGACTTTGGAGTAACGAACAACTATTTTATACCGTTATTTTTTGTGTCTCATTAAATGCTTTCTAAAGCTTAGACTTAAATTTTCAGCCCAAAATCTGAATCGTTAGACGTGGTTAAGTTTCTGGGGAGAGGGGTTTGAAATTTCTACTCCTGAGCACAGTTCAGTTTACCATGTCCACACATTGTGTGCTGTGATACGAGGTAAAAAGACACAAATTAGGATTATGTTACCAAAGCATATTTATTAACATGTAATTACAATAAATGTTCAAAATTGTGACCACCAGAGGTTATGCACGCAGAACAACGGCGAAGAATGGAACGGCGAACATTCGCGAAAACATCAGGCTTTTCGAGCACTTCCCCTACAGCGGCGGAAAGTCTGGCGACCAGTTCCTCGGGGGATTCAATGGGTGTCTCATACACAAGAGCCTTCAATTGTCCCCAAAAAAAGAAATCGAGGGGTGAAAGATCTGGCGAGCGAGCAGGCCAAGCAACAGGACCACCTCGACCAATCCATCTGTTCGGAAATGTGATGTCCAGATAGTTGCGGACGTCTCGTACGTAATGGGCTGGCGCTCCATCGTGCTGGAACCACATGACCCGCCGGATGCGTGGAGGAAAAAAGTTTAACAGGTCTGGCAGCATATGTTGAAGAAATGTGAGGTATGTTTTACCGTTGAAACGTTCAGGAAGAAGGTACGGTCCGATTAGGTGGTCTCCGAGGATTCCTGCCCAAACACTGATGGAAAAGCGTCTCTGATGAGCATGTGGATACGTAGCACGTGGATTGACATCCGCCCATACATGTGCATTGTGTGTGTTAAATGTACCTTCACGTGTGAAGGTACATTCATCGGTGAAAAGCACAGTTCGTCCAAAATGTGGATTTAGCGCGTTCTGCTGCAGAAACCAGCGGGCGAATTCAATACGATTTGGATAATCCCCTGGAGACAGTTTCTGGACTCGTTGCACATGAAACGGGAGCAAATGTTCATCCTTCAGTACCCTCCAAGTCATGGACTGTGAGGTATCCACCTGCCTAGCCACTGTTCGTGTACTTGTACTTGGCTGCGCCGCTACTACATCCAGAATGGCTTCTGCAACAACTACTGATTCGTCCTTTTTTGCACGACCTGCATTCGACAGGGAAGCGAGAAATGATCCCGTCTCACACAACTGTCTGTGCAAGCGCTCGAAAGTTTTGCGGTTAGGCAACCGCCTGTTGGGAAATCGCTCTCCGTACATTCGTTGTGCCTCTGCACCATTTCCATCTGCCGCTCCGTAAATTAAATGCATCTCAGCCTTTTCCTTATTCGTGAAGGGCACCATCTTCCGATTCATTACTACAGCGACTTACACTTGACTCACCGTTCAGTGGTTTTTATGCCTGAATCGTGTCGAAATTTTGCATACGTGTTCTTCTTCTTCCCCATTTGACATTTGCATACTTTCTGTCTCCTTCTTCACCCGGTGACTAGCGTCAGGAATGGAGCTTTAACGTTTGCATGAGCGACGTTTCCAACTGTGCCAGTGCCTTTATGAGTGAATTCCGACTATGCAGTCCTTGACGAAAGTTGTATTTTTGCCTCGTATCACAGCACAGAATCGTTGGGCATGGTTAAGTAGTGCAAACTGAACTATGTTCAGAAGTTGAAATTTGAACCCCCTCCCCTCGCTACTGAACCACGCTCAGCGATTCAGATTTTGAGCTGAAAATTTAATTTTAAGTCTAAGCTTTAGAAAGCATTTAATGAGACACAAAAAATAACGGTATAAAATAGTTGTTCGTTACTCCAAAGTCTAAAGCGCCCTCTACCGGAATTTTTTGAAACTTTTCTTTAAAATTTATTTTCAAGAAAATACTGACATAAAGAATAATTTTAGCAAAACGCGGCAGTAGTTAGAGCCTAATCTACGACACAAAGATCGGGAATAACTGATTTTTGTTCTGGGGGGGGAGAAGGGTTTCAAATTTCAAATTTCAGTTTACGCTACTTAACTACTCGTTAGGACTCAGATTTTTAGATCAAAATTTAAGTTTAAGTCTAAGCTTTCGAAATCATTTAAAGAAATATAAAAAATAACGTTAAAAAATAGTTGTTTGTTACTCCAAAGTCTAAAGCGCCCCCTATCGGCATTTTTTGAAATTGAACTTTAAAATTTTATTTCAAGAAAATACTGGCATAAAGAAAATTTTTTGCAAAAACCGCAAATGAATCGACCAATTTTTCCATTTTTTATAATCATTTGAAATTTCGGACCCTAAACTTTAATGCCCCCTATCTCCTTGGGAATACCTCTGGGACCCTTAGTCTCCTATTTAATATTATTTGTCTTTAAGTGTACTATAACCCCTTAAAGTTCTGCCCATCTTTTATGAATCACCCTGTATATTACATAAATGTAAACTTCCATTTTTTTCGGAAGAATCCGAAAATAGCATTAACTCTATAAGATTTCGCATTCTTTAATTTATCAAAATCGTATATTACTTACCCATCATACGTAGTATAGGGTAAGTCTTGCAATCGTTTTGAAAATCGAAAAAATTTTTTTGACGGATTTACACGTTTTAGATAGTGGAGATTCCGAGAAACATATTTTTAGAAAAAAAATTTTGCCGTCCGTCTGTCTGTCTGTCTGTCTGTCTGTCTGTAAACGCTCTATCTCCCGAACAAATTGAGATAGAGACTTGAAATTTTGCATGTAGTTAATATGTAAGAATGGGACGAACCCTATTTAATATCAGCAACCTCGATTATCCGGAACTATTTTTTTCGGACTCTCAAAAAATTCGTTCTGATGAAAGGTACATAAAAATTTTCGATTTTTTTTGTTCTAAGAAATGGACGTAAAAGGCAATAAAATAACACACATTTTGCATATAGAACGAAGTCGATCGGATTATTAGTTGCCGAGATATTTGTAATCTTGTTTTCCACATTCTTCGATTTTTCATGACCCTGCATTTCATTCAATTTTCAATTTAGAATTATATTTTAATTGGAAATGAGACGCTTAATCCGACGCAGTTTATTGTTAGTTAATAGAATTATTATTTTTGGAGCTATAAGGATGTTTCTTTTACGCAGTTCGGTACTACTTGGGTAGTTTGGCGTTTTATATAATTTGTCGAAATTGATACATCAGCAGTTCTTTAATATAGCATTACTATGTATATTGACAATATTTAAATTTTGTTTATGAATTGCAATGCATTGTATAAATAGTTTCACATGTTTTATTTTCATATACATATCCATGATGGGTAAGTATTACGGTGGCCCCCAACGACTAGTTTTTATTACGTTTTTAAACTTAAATTTTTGTATGCAATGAGGCTATGGATCTTCGCAATTTTTCTTAGAAAAGTTTTATAGTTATTTTTGCAACACAAATTTATAAGTGATAAAGTTTAATTTTTAATCTTTATAAAATTTGATAGAATTAATACATTTTAAAGTAGAATTTAATGCTTCATTAAGAGCAAGAAATGTTTTTATCACCGAGTATGTATGGATAATATAATTTAAAGTAACATTTCCGGATCCGCGCTTTTATCCATTATAATTAACTATTTTTCTTTTCCCTAAAAACAAACTTCTTTAATAGCTGGCTTCCCCCTCCCCCCCCCCATATTATTGTTGTTTGGGTATTACATTTTCTACGATTATAAATTTTTAAATGCATATGCCATAAAGCATATTTACATATTGTGTATGGGGTCTGCAAAAGAACTATAAGAAGTTTACTATTTACCCGTCTTCTTTTGTGATGCACACTTAATTTAATAAAAATAGTTATTTCATTTAGATAATTCAAAACATTTCAAAGATTAAACATACGAAGTTTAAATATACCCTGCAAAATTTCATATATAAAAGTTTCTACATTGAACATAATACACTATAAATAGATACATAAGATCTTTTAAAAAGTAAATAAATACTACAAAAAACGGCATGATATACTAAAATAATACTGAAAACAGGAAAATTTAAATGCTTTTTAGGTGCGTTCGTAATTATGTAAATACGTAGCACCTATTGTTGTCGCTCAGTCCGTCCGTCTGTCTGTCTGTCTGTCCGTCCGTCTGTCTGTCTATCCGTCTGTCTGTCTGTCTGTCCGTCCGCATATAACAACGCAAAAACTACCCAACCGAATCGTTTGAAATTTAACATACATAATTGATACATAATTTTGTCGAGTCATTTCAAATTTTATGAAAATCGGATGGATAGATCAATTACAGGGACAATCAAAAGGATTCCGTTACATTACGGTCAATGGGGGGAAAAGTTTCAAATGCATTCTAATCGTTTGAAATTTAAAACGTATATTTATTACATAATTTTGTCGAGTCATTTCAAATGTTATGAAAATCGGATGTATTGATCAATTACAGGGACAATCAAAAGTATTCCGTTACATTACGGTCAATGGGGAAAAAAGTTTCAAATGCTTTTTAATGGTGTTACACTCATTTGAATATAACAGAATTGACATGAATCTATGAAATATGTACTAAAAATACATTTTGTATAATCTGTGATGCAAAGAATATTTATTATTAAATTACAGGGCCACACAAATGTATTCCACTAAATAATGTTATACGGGGAGACATTGTTTGGGGGGTGTTTCAATTATATTAAACTACTTCACATTTTATGAATAAGATTATACGTTAATGAAGTATAATAAAAATTACTCCCTGCATATTTACAGGAACACAAAGATTTCGACCACTATACTGTATCAGCAAGATCTGAATATTTTAAAACTTCGTTATTAACGAACGCACCTCATTTGCTACGCTTTACGTGCAATTTCCAACTTGTTTAATATATAATATGCGTCACAATGTTATAAAAAGAGTCACATAATTATTCAGGTGTCATTGTGCTTTTACATTTTTAGAGGAAATGCTTCGGAATTTACTTTTATTCATTTATGTTTAAATTTTTTCATATATTATTTCTATTTTTAGATTGACTCACTGCTTTAAATAATAATTAAAAAAAAAATACAGAAAAATTTTCAATAAGAGATCTAAAATTGTCCCTCCCCCTGAAAAGTTATATTGCTCAACTGTGGAGCATACGTCCCACGTTGGAAACCTCTAGATTATCTATACTATTAACCGCAGTAAACGTCTGTCTGTCTGTCTGTCTGTACCGCTAAAAACTTTTCTCAACGGCCGAGTGGAGTGGCGCTCTGGGTGTCTATCGACTCGGGACGATTCGGCCTTTTGTGATAATGAATTTCGAGAAAATCGCCCGGTAATTACCCGAGATATTAATTAAAAACTACCCGGGAAACGTGACAAAAAATCCAAGTTCCGAGACGGTTCTCCGACGGAGCTCTCCGGTCGAAACTAGCTTTCCGCGGATGAAGAACCACGAAGGTGCCGAAAATACGAAAATTAAGGAGTTTTATATAACGTCGCATCCGCGCTGCAGATTCACGGATTTTAAAACAAATTACATATTCTTGAAGGAAATTTAAAGACCTTTCTGACGGTTTATTCGGTTTCAAGAAATAC
>CAXHSM010000045.1:0-14000 GCA_964019185.1 Maratus speculifer
AAGTTTCTGGGTATGTTTAATTTAGAAAACTCTTCTCGAATGAAGAGAACGAATGGCCCTGCGGTCATCGGCTCTGATGACGCAAAAATTTTGAAATCGGATCTCGGACTTCAAATTGCTGAACTTTGGCTCCAAAAAAGAGCTCGAACTCACACCTAGTTTATTGTATCTGTCTATTTGCATCTATTAATACTATTAATAGACGTCGCGTAACATAATTTATAACCGCCGCGGGAGAGGCCAAACATCTGCGACCCCTACATATGTCCAGAATAATCCCACTCTCTAAAGGATTGGGGAAAAAAAAGAAAGAAAAGGAAAAACTAGCACTTTGTACCATTATTGGTATTATTATTTTGTAGTAATTCTCGTAATAATTAGTCTCAAGGTCAATTTCTATACTGGTCATTAAATAATTCCAGGAAGCCTGTAAAACCACTTTACAACAAAAATAGTAAATTGAAAAAAAAAAAGAAAAGAAAAGAAAAAGAAAGAAAAGCATTTGAAACAATAACTGATTACAGATGATGATCTTTTCGATTTATATTAAGCAGCCTAGAAATTGTAGATAATCATGCACCGCCTAATACATTAAATTCTAGTTCAGTTGGAAAATGTATATCATTGAAAATGCATATTAACAAAAAAACTGACCATAGATAATAACCTCTATTTTCTTTTCGTTTTTTGTGCATGGGGATCGGCATAAAAACTGAATTTTTAGTTTGCACTATTATTGTATATTAAAATTAAACACTTCAGAAAACACACTTCCAGCAGTTACTCCCCAAAGACGGGAAATTGTCCAATTTTAGTCGATCTGTAAAGAAAACTATCCATATTATAATTTTACAATACTTTTGCTTTTGCACAAAATTGGTTAGTGAGTGTTGTTCGTACGGTCCTTGAAAATTCTTAAAAGGTAAAAGTGCTTAATTTTTTCAAAAATAGTTTTTAATGCTTAAAAATGTTTCATTTAACTCTCATGTTGTTTGTTAAGGAGAGACAAAACTATGTTGCATTTCTTTGACTTTCTGATTAAGGAAAAAAAATAATCTACACGTCATTTATTATGAAATTCCTCTTAGAACCTTTTTGTTCTCCTCTACAAACCAAAGTTTAAAATTTTTAAAACTAATTTTTTTTTTAATTTTTCGGCTCTATACGTTACGTTATAGTAATAATAAATAGACAATCTAAATTTTAGTAACAATTCATTTCATTTAAATTTCATCTGAATTGCCCCCTCTCAAAATTTCTCTTTCCCTGTTCGTCTACCTCTCTCCCCCCCCCCCCCCCCCCACACACACACACATATACAATACCCAAAACTTAAAAACTCTGAGGTTTTAAAAACTTTTTCTGTTTTTTTTTTTTTTTTTTTTTTTTTCCTTTAAACTATTTTGAAAGTAGTTGTTGTCCTTGGTAGAGAACTGGGAAATTTCAAGTATATCTGAATCTTTTTGTTGGTTGAATTTTGCAAATTATTTTATTTTATTCGTTTTCTGATTTGTCCATGTTTAATATCCAAAAATGGAATACTTCTGTTTTTTATTTATTCGTTTTCTGATTGGTCAATGTTTAATGTCCAAAATTGAAATTCTACTGTTTTTTATTTTACTCATTTTCTGATTGGTCCATGTTTAATGTCCAAAAATGGAATACCTCAGTTGCCACGATGATAAAAAAGTAATGAAAACTTTAAAAATAATAATAATTCGAAAACAAATTGAGATAAAGATTTCAAACAAATTTCATTTAAAAGTGCATTTTTTTTTCTTTACGCAACGATGTAAAAATTTAAAATGAGCGATGTTTAGAAGTTTAAAACTTTGCAGCTCCGAAAATTGTAAAACTGAAATTTCATTTAAAATTTGTTTAGGATGGATCCAGGAATATTAATGTTTAATCCATGTCGTACGTAATATGAGGCGTTCAGAAGTCGGTCTGATTAATTCCATCCAATAAAAATGCACATTTTAAACAGTTAAAGTTGTATATTTATAAACCATTAATTTTTCTTTTCTTTTCTTTTTTTCTTTTTTTCTTTTTTTTTTTTTTTTTTTTTTATCATTGGTCGAGGAATATTAAGACTTAATGCATGGCGTACGTAATATATGAATCGTTATGATCATCCAAAAAATGATGTTTATTATTATTATTAAGTTAAATATAGAATTTATTTATAGGTCTTTAAAATTTTAGTCTTTGAAAATATTATTTTCTAAATAACCTTTGTAATTTGTTAAATTACGTTTTTTTCAATTCAACTTTACTGTTTTGCTTACTGAAATTCCGTTGTTTTTGTTTTGAATCTCTTTTTAGCCTCCGATGCTATTTCTTTCAGACAAGCTGAAAAATGTCGTGTCATCAGCTCTGAATTTTTTACTCAACCGATTTTGATAATTATTTTTTTTTTTTAATAAAAGCTATTTATTTTTAGTTGAGCCCATTTTAGTTATTTTTTAATTTATTTCCATTTTTATATTTGATTTTTAATTTTAAATGCTTTTTACGATATTTCTTCAAAATAGTGGCAACACAGTTTAGCTTTTCTCTCGATAATAAAAATTTGTTTTCCAAAATGATTGCGTATAATTATGCACTAATTGAGATAAAAATATATATATATTTACTGAGAAATAATATTAATAATGTAAATAAAATAACAGAAAATAATTTATGATAAAAATTAATGTCTAAAGCAAAATAAGAAAAATTTCTAATGAGGAAAATGATGTCATTCAGCAACTAGATAAATAGGAATTACAATATTATTACGGATGCCTTTTTCATATTACTAATAACAGTAACTTTTTAAAAACATTTGAAGAGAAAATGACGTCACTATTAGACAACTAGATAAATAGGAATTACAATATTATTACGGATGCCTTTTTCATATTACTAATAACAGTAACTTTTTAAAAACATTTGAAGAGAAAATGACGTCACTATTTAAAATATCGCATTTTTACTCATAACAATATTAGGTACTACTCTGTTATCCCGTCGACCAATTTCGCCAAATTATACAAATCGCCAAACTTATAGCCAAATTATACAAATTGACTTAATTTTTATTTTAAATGACGAAAAAACAAATAATTAGTTGAATACTAATAAAAATATTAATAAAAAGTCGAAATAAAAATCACTTAATGATATTTTAAACACATGAATCGTATTTAATGTCATTGAATGTGACATTCACGATCATCCATTATTGGCATTTAATCTTATAGTTTGGCGATAATTCTTTGGTCTCTCTCTCTCTCTCTCTTTTTTTTTTTTTTTTTTTTTTTTTCAATAAAACATTATATCAATAAAATATATATTTCATAAAATATATATTTCAATATTGAAATATAAAATATATATTTCAATAAAATATATATAAAATATTTTTTTGTGAGTGCATATAAAATAAAATTTCTGGATTTCGCCGGCACTCAGATTACAATTTTAACTGAAGATGTGCGAATATTTGCATGCAAAATTGTAACTGGCAAACTTGACATTTAGTTTGTAAGGTGCTTCTAGGTTATCCCGTCGACCAATTTCGCCAAATTATACAAATCGTCGAACTAATAGCCAAATTATACATGTTGACATAATTTTTATTTTTAATAATGAAAAAAAAAACAAATAATTGGTAGAATATTAATAAAAATATCAATAAAAACTCGAAATAAAAATCACTTAATGACATTTTAAACATTTGAATCGCATTTAATGTCATTGAATGTGACATTCACGATCACCCATTATTAGTATTTAATGTAGTTCGGCGATAATTTTTTGGTCGACGAAATAACCTAGAAGTACCGTTTGTAAATATATTTATTATATATTGATTCAATAATGTAATTACTTTTGCTTTGTTTAAACCAAATCGATCAGGTCTTTTAAACATTTCATTCGTCGAATTCGACGGGATTCCACTCGTTTTATTGTTAAATTGCATTTCCTTAATTTAATGCCTTAATTAATTAAAAGAAAAAAATCCGTTTTTGATGAATTTTGTCAATGAAGAAGTAGCACGTCAAATTGTATGTCTTTATTATTCCGCAATTCCAATGTTTCAGAGAGAAATTGCTATTCAATTGGGTATTTCACGCCGTTCTGTTTGCTATTATAATGGTAAATACAAGAAAAAGAAGTTAGTTCATTGCAATCTAAACGGGGTCGCCCTTTTAAAAAACCTCTATCGATTTTTTTTTTTTTTTTTTTTTTTTTAAGCCTCCGATGCTATTTCTTTCAGACAAGCTAAAAATGTCGTGTCATCTGCTCTGAATTTTCTACTCAACCGATTTTGATAATTATTTTTTTCAATGAAAGCTATTTATTTGTAGTTGTGCCCATTGTAGTTATTTTTTAATTTATTTCCCTTTTTATATTTATTTTTAATTTTAAAAGCTTTTTCATGACATTTCTTCAAAAGGGTGGCAACACAGTTTAGCTTTTCTCTCGATAATAAAAATTTATTTTCCAAAATGTTTGCCTATAATTATGCACTAATTGAGGTAAAAAAATATATCTACTGAGAAATAATATTAATAATGTAAATAAAAAACAGAAAATAATTTATGATAAAAATTAATGTCTAAATCAAAATAAGAGATAATAATGAGGAAAATTATGTCATTCAGCAACCAGATAAATGGGAATTGCAATATTATTACGGATGCCTTTTTCATATTACTAATAACAGTAACTTTTAAAAAACATTTGAAGAGAAAATGACGTCAATATTTAAAACATCGCATTTTTACTCATAACGATATTAGGTACTACTCTGTTATCCCGTCGACCAATTTCGCCAAATTATACAAATCGCCAAATTAATAGCCAAATAATACACATTGACATAATTTTTATTTTAAATAACGAAAAAACAAATAATTAGTAGAATATTAATAAAAATATTAATAAAAAGTCGAAATAAAAATCACTTAATGACATTTTAAACATATGAATCTTATTTAATGTCATTGAATGTGACATTCACGGTCATCCATTATTGGCATTTAATCTTATAGTTTGGCGATAATTTTCTGGTCGACGGGATAACCTAGTAGTACCCGATATTACATTTCAATATTTCTTTTCATTTCTGAGATTTTACTTTCAGATGACTTCAGTTAGTGAAAATAATGTCACAGTAAAAATGAAATTAGTTTTAGTTTTTAATGCTATTTCTTTCAGACAAGCTAAAAAGTGTCGTGTCAAAAATTGTGGCCCACTTTTACTTACCTATTATACGTAGTATAGGGTAAGTCTTGCAATCGTTTTGAAAATCGAAAAAAAAAAATTTGACGGATTTACACGTTTCAGATACTGGCGATTCCGAAAAAAATATTTTTAGGAAAAAAAATTGCTGTCCGTCTGTCTGTCTGTAAACGCTCTATCTCACGAATAAATGGAGATAGAGATTTAAAATTTTGTATGTACTTAGTAAGTAAGAATAGGACGAAGCATATTTAATTTCAGTAACCTCGATTATCCGAAACTATTTTTTTTGGACTCTCGAAAAATTCGTTCTGATGAAATGTATATAAAAATTTTCGATTTTTTTTTTATTATAAGGAAAGGACGTAAAAGGCAATAAAATAACACAAATTTTGCATCAAGAACTAAGTCGGTCGTATTATTAGTTGCCGAGATATTTGTAATCCTGTTTTCCACATTCTTCGATTTTTCATGACCCTGTATTTTCTTCAAATTTCAATTCAAAGATAGGTTTTAATTGGAAATGAGACGCTTAATCCGACGCAGTAAACTATTAGTTAATATGATTATTGTTTTGGGAGTTATAAGGATGTTTCCTTTACGTAATCCGGTACTACTTGTGTAGTTTGGTATTTTACATAATTTGTCGAAATGGGTTCATCAGCAATTCATTAATGGAGCATTACTATGTATATTAAGAATATTTAAATATACGTTTAAATTTTGTTTTGGAATTGAAATGCATTTTATGAATAGTTTTCACATATGGTACTACTCTGTTATCCCGTCGACCGATTTCGCTAAATTATACAAATCGCCAAACTAATAGCCAAATTATACATATTGACGTAATTTTTATTTTAAATAATAATAAAAAAGAAATAATTAGTAGAATATTAATAAAGATACAAATAAAAAGTAGAAATAAAAATCACTTAATGACGTTTTAAACACGTGTATCGTATTTAATGTCAATGAATGTGACATTCACAATCTTCCATTATTGGCATTTAATCTTATAATTTGGCGATAGTATTTTGGTCGACGGGATAACAGAGTAGTACCTCACATATTTTATTTTCACATATTATATAATGCATATTTAGGACTGGTAAGTATTACGGTGGCCCCCAACGACAAGTTTCGTAATCTGGCCGTTAAAACGAGACATTCATACAATTTTATTGTTAAAATGCATTTCCTTTTTCTCAGAGTCTATAAAAAAGCGTTTAAACTAAAGAAAAAATCCGTTTTTGATGAATCTAGTCAATGAAGAAGTAGCACGTCAAGTTGTATCTCTTTATTATTCCGCAATTCCAATGTCTCAGAGAAAAATTACTAATCAATTGAGTATTTCTCGCCGTTCTGTTTGCTATTATATTGATAAACACAAGAAAAATTAAGTTAGTTAATTGCATTTTAAACGGGGTCGCTCTTCTAAAAAACCTCTATCGATTTTTTTTTTTTTTTTTTTTTTTTTTTTTTTTTTCTATCGGAGGCGAAACTGAATTCTACAATGGCAGAATCTACATTCAACTTGTTTTTTTTTAGGTGCGTTCGTAATTATGTAAATACGTAGCACCTATTGTTGTCGCTCAGTCCGTCCGTCTGTCTGTCTGTCTGTCCGTCTGTCTGTCTGTCTGTCTGTCTGTCCGTCCGCATATAACAACTCAAAAACTACCCAACCGAATCGTTTGAAATTTAAAGTACATAATTATAACATAATTTTGTCGAGTCATTTCAAATTTTATGAAAATCGGATGGATAGATCAATTACAGGGACAATCAAAAGGATTCCGTTACATTACGGTCAATGGGGAAAAAAGTTTCAAATGCATTTTAATCGTTTGAAATTTAAAACATATAATTATTGCATAATTTTGTCGAGTCATTTCAAATGTTATGAAAATTGGATGCATAGATCAATTACAGGGACAATCAAAAGGATTCCGTTACATTACGGTCAATGGGGAAAAAATTTTCAAATGCATTTTAATCGTTTGAAATTTAAAACATATAATTATTACGTAATTTTATCGAGTCATTTCAAATGTTATGAAAGTCGGATGCATAGATCATTTACAGGGACAATCAAAGGTATTCCATTACATTACGGTCAATGGGAAAAAAAGATTCAAATGCATTTTTATGATGTTACACTCATTCGAACATAATAGAATTGGCATGAATCTATGAAATATGTATTAAAATATGCATTCTGTACAATCAGTAATGCAAAGAATTTTTATTATTAAATTACAGGGCCACACAAAAGTATTCCACTACTTAATGCTATACGGGGAAACATTGTTTTGGGCGTGTTTTAATTATATTCAACTATTTCACATTTTATGAATAATATATACGTTTCTGAGGTGTAATAAAAATTACTTTCAGCATATTTACAGAAACACAAAGATTTCGACTACTATACTGTATCCGAAGTACGCTCTACTATATCAGCAAGATCTGAATATTTTTAAAACTTCGTTATCGTACGAACGCACCTCATTTGCTACGTTCACGTGCAATTTCCAACTTGTTTTGTTTTTTTTTCCTTATCGGAGGCGAAACTGAATTCTGCAATAGCAGAATCTACATCCAACTTTTAATTTTCTTGTCTTAAATGATGGAGAACTTTGAGTGTAGTACATAATGCGATGACATAATTCACTCAAAGATAAATCAATTGTGATATAGTTATGTTGCTGGATGTTGCCTTTGAAAAACGTGGTTTCATTCCTTTAATAAATTTTTTCACCTGTGATCGTCCACTCAGTGTTGAATTCAGTAGATGACCGGGGGGAACATACCCCCCCCCCTCGGAGCAATGGTTTGTCCCTCCAGGAGGATTTGGAATTCCGTGTTTTCAATGGTCAAAAATAACAATTTCCATTCCGAAACTCTATAAATTCCCTCTCCCGGATCATAGAAATCCCTCCCAAAGAAAAATGTCTGAAATCAACTCTGCATCCACTGTACTATATTCAATATAATATTCCTAAACTATAAAACATAGGCATTAGAGATGGGAAATATGGTTATTTTTGGTTAACAGGTTACATCATTCCACAGTAGCGCTGGTAACAGGTTCCAACATCCTGTTATTTTTGTAACAGGATACAATAAACAATTTATAAACAATTGCTAAATATGCTCCCAAACGGACAACACATGGGATATGGGCCCCCAAGGTGGTGCCCTCCGTGGAGGGAGGGGGGGGGGGTCTTTCTAAGGGAACCCAACCCGTATTTACGCAAGGAAATCCAAAGTTCGAAGAAAACCACGGAAAACTCCGAATGATTGGGCTGACGACCGCGATTGGGTTTTGTTCTAATCCAGCGCCTGCCGTCTACCAGTTTTGAGGGCAGAATCTCTCAGCCACTGGTGGGGCAACAACATTTAAGAAAATATCTATAGGCACATATATTTTTGAATATAAAATAATGTATCCAATAGGAAATACGAAAAGCAGAAAAATTAGAAAGTACAAGAAAACATATTAAGAAAACTTTCTTTAACATACAGAGGAAAACGAATTTTTCAAAAATCCATTTTCCGTATACCGCGTTTTCTCAATCAGCACTGTTGATGTTTTAAAATCTGAGATGAAATGCATTACTGAATTTTCGTACATCAAGTCAATGCGTGCTGCCACTACTAGAGCGGCTGCAAAACATAAAACAAATATTAACTGATAGGACAAAGAAACTCGTGAGATAGGACAGATGGTAGAGAATGAAATTTTTTCCAGACTCAGTTTTTTTTTCTATAGTTTCTTAATAGCAGATATGTATAGTATGCAAGATCGATTGTACGCAGCAAAAGAGGGTGCTACAAAAAATTAACTACCATTTACTTCATATTAATAAGGTAATATTGTTGAGCAAAATAAAATATTCTAATACTTTGAACTCATCTAAATTTTATCCTACTATTTTTATGTCTTTCAGAAAGCTGTAAACCTAATATATTGTACTGTATTTTATATTTTGTAAATATTAAAATCTTATCTAAACATTCCAGATTCAATTTATAAGAAATTTAATTGCATTTACTTAGTATAAAAATGATTAAATTGAAAATAATTTTTTAATAATTTTTCTCAATTATTTTAATATTTGGAATATGAGTTGTATTAAAATGGTTCCAAAGTTCACTAGCTCATACTTTTTTATATGGATCCATACATAAATAAAAAATAAGACTTATTTCCACAAAATTTTCACCCCTCCCCCCTAAAAAAAGTGACATTTTTGGAGTGCCGACAGAAGTGAAAACTTGGACAATTACGTTTTTATTTTTTGAATTGTCAGGACATATTTTTTTTTGTAATCGTAAGGAAACATTTTATTGTGCAGGAAATACTTTTAAATAATGTGTTTTTTTTTATTCATTAATATAAAGTACTACTACTAAAATTGCATTACAATTTTCATTTAATGCGCAATTGTGCATGAAAAATAATGCATATTGTTTTACATAAAAAAATTGCAATAAAAAAAGACTGAATAATATTTATATGGCGCAGATGTCATACACACATCACGTTGGCACACTTTTTTTCTGATACCGATTTGGCAAAAAAAAAACCTCGAAAAAGTTTAAGAAATTTAAATTTCAACCCATTATGGGTCCGTAACGTGACCCAGAATAACGGGAGAAAATTTTTTATGCTAGATTTGTAATGTATGAAGCATAAGCTTTCGATAGACATATTACACCAAAAAATGAGAAACACCCCCCCCCCCCAGCCCCTCCTCCCAAAAAATGGTCCTATAGGGAATCCCCCCCTCCCCCAAAAGAGCCCTTTAGAAATCAAATCCACAAATCTCAAATTCAGTCTTTCTGATATTTAATAAAAAAGAGACGAAATCATTTTTTATTTGTCCTATTTCTTCAACAACCGCGAATGAAAACCAAACAGGAAACGAAACTTTAAATCAAAAGTCGTTAACGATAACAACATTATCCTCAGACAAAACGTTTGAAAATAAACAACAGTTACGAAGCGATAAAATGTTCTTTTGTAATGTAAAAAACTACATTTTTTCAAAAACGGGTGGAAGAAAAGAACTACATAACTGAACTGAATTGAAAAACTGGTGAAAAATCTAACAGTTATTGAATTTGCGAATATTAAAGAATTACTTCTTCTGTGGTTGCATAGGCGTAACCAGCTTTTTGAACGGGTGAGTGCCCAGAATTTTTAACCTGAACTTGCTGGATACAAACAATATCTTATTTTATATAGTAAAACCTTCTAAAACGGAAGCCTATAATACAGTTTTAAATTCCGTTTTAGACAGTTTTTTTATCTTAGAGTGTATAATTGTGAGATTTTTTTAATAATGGTTTTTAAGGGTGTTTTAATAAGGGGGGGGGGACGCAAATTTTTTAAATAATTGTGAATGGGTCTGCGCAAGCAGGGGGGGGGCTGTCCGGGCTGTACTTGCTGGATACAAACAGTATCTTATTTTATATAGTAAAACCTTCTAAAACGGAAGCCTATAAAACAGTTTTAAATTCCGTTTTAGACAGTTTTTTATCTTAGAGTGTATAATTGTGAGATTTTTTTTAATAAGGGTTTTTAAGGGTGTTTTAATAAGGGGGTGGGGACGCAAATTTTTTAAATAATTGTGAATGGGTCTGCGCAAGCAGAGGGGGGGGGCTGTCCGGGCTGTACTTGCTGGATACAAACAATATCTTATTTTATATAGTAAAACCTTCTAAAACGGAAGTCTCTAAAACAGTTTTAAATTCCGTTTTAGACAGGTTTTTATCTTAGAGTGTATAATTGTGAGATTTTTTTTAATAAGGGTTTTTAAGGGTGTTTTAATAAGGGGGTGGGGACGCAAATTTTTTAAATAATTGTGAATGGGTCTGCGCAAGCAGGGGGGGGGGCTGTCCGGGCTGTACTTGCTGGATACATACAATATCTTATTTTATATGGTAAAACCTTCTAAAACGGAAGCTTTTAAAACAGTTTTAAATTCCGTTTTATACAGGTTTTTTTTATCTTAGAGTGTATAATTGTGAGTTTTTTTAATAAGGGTTTTTAAGAATGTTTTAATAAGGGGGGGGGGGCGCAAATTTTTTAAATAATTGTGAATGGGTCTGTGCAAGCAGGAAGGGGGGGGGGCGCTGTCCGGGCACCCAGCCCGGACATTCAACATTGTTCGGCAAACGTCTCAAAAGAAACGATTAAGGACGTTTTTAATAAATATTATTATTATTTTAGAGGTACAAAAAATGAAATCTTGATTAAAACAAGTGAAGGAAGATGCTGTCATTAAGAACCATGTGTTATTTATTTAACAGGGACTTTTCAGTAACATATTAATGCAATATTAGGTTCTAGCGTAGTAACACTGTTATTTATCCTAATACGATAAATAATGCCCATCCCTAATAGGCATATAATGTCAGTAACAAAAAAGTTTTAAATGAGATAAAGAAGTATTTTAAAAGATTTGGGACATCAAAAACATTTCTTAAAAGATTATGAAATTTAAATTTTATACAAATTATTATAGTATAGCAGTTTTTAATTTTCGACTCAAAAGGTAAAATTGACACATGAAATATAATGATAGTTATGATTAATAATTAATTATTAGTTAATGATATTTATGATTATAATAATAAGAAATATCATGATATTTATTGAATGTATAACGATTAAAGTTTGAAATATAAAGAAATAAAAGAAAATAAGGTTTAATAATACTAACATTTTTCTAAAACGATACGTACCGTATTTTCTACAGTTAAATTATAACAGTGACTAAGTAAAAATAATGTTTAGGCAAATTTAAAAAGATTTCGTTTATAATTTTCTTCTGCTGAAACTAATAAGCAAAACAGGCCAAGTCCTTCCTTTTAATCATTAATGATTCCAAGAAATTTTTATAGCAGTTTTTTTTTTTTTTTTTTTTTTTTTTTTCTTGCATGCATTTTGTCTTGCCGTCCCTGATTTTAAGAGAAATAAACGATGAAATCGCAAATGAATACTACCAAAACATGTCTGGTTAAAGAAAAAAAAAGAACAATTAACTAGTAAACAATGACATTCCATAATCACTCGGAAACGAACAAATCAACCGGTTTTGCGCTTGTTTAGTTAAGCTCTCATTTTAAATTTATCACATTTCAACAAAGTAAAACCATGGATATGTTACAATGATAGTATAAATAAGCCTTATTTACATGATGTACTATTTATAGCAAATTAAAGATTTTGAGATTTATAATTTTTACGATTCAAAAGACGAGAATTAAACAGTTTGCTAGTAAAATACGTTTTGATAAAATTATTTTATTCTAGGCATTAATATTTGGTCTTAGTGCAAGTATAAACAAGTCGCTGGGGTGCACCGTAATACTTACTCATTATGGATATGCATAATATCTACATTATAAAGGCCAAACGTATCTGTGCGTAACCATGGGGGAATAAGATAGGTGGAGGGGAAAGTATTATCTCTGGGGGTGATGCTAAAAATGTAATCCTACATTAAGTCACATTAAGTACAAACAAAACCACGTGCTTTGACACGCCTATCAATTGAAACAGGTTTAAACCCTTATTTTTTTGCTATTGCTTTTTAAAAAGAACTAATTTATCGCTTCACCGGTAAGAATTTATTAATTATTTTATCATAAGTGTTTTAAATATCAATATAGAAAATTATTTTAACGTTTTGCTTGAAAATATAACATTCTTTTGTTAATATCTTAAAATCGTCTGCGGTCAGAAATCTGTATTTTAGATTAATATTTATTACTTAAGTTTTCATACAGTGGCTCACAAAAGTGTTCGTACACTTAGGAATATCAACGAAATAGTGCTCTATCCATTAATTAAAATTAATATTTTAGAATGGGTATTTAAGAGTAAGATCTATGACTCATTTATAACAAAACTACATAAAATATTTTAAAAACATAGTAAAACTTTATTTTGAAAAAATCATTAATCAAAAAACAACAAAAAATTTACCTCACAAAAGTCTTCGTACACTTTAAAAAAATCGCTGTATATTTGTAAATATTGTAATATTTCGCTAAAGTTGTACTTAATAGGATATTATTTAACACCCACAAAAGTTTTTTAAACATCTGGGAATAGATTTAATTAGTGTTTTTTGTAATTTCTGAATGAAAGTTGATGCCTTCATCGAACATTGCTGTTTTTACTCCGCTTTTTATTTCAATGCTGTGTTCTCGTGTTCTAACTTCCAGTTATCTCCAAATATGTTTTACTGGGTTTAAATTCAGCAATTGAGATGATGTTTTTAGAACTTGTGAACAATTGTAAAGACGCTAAAGGCGAACGTTGAGAGCCATGTGCCTTGTATCATTATCCTGATCAAAAACAAAGTTGTATCTGTTACCCATATATTGGCCTAATAATTTTAAATTGCCTTTTAAACTATTTGAACAAAGATCGTGATTTATTATGCTATCAATATATACAAAATTATCTAATCCTGATGCTGCTATGCACCCTCACACAAGGACAACTCCACTGCCATGCTTTAACTGTTCCAACTAAGTTCTTTGAATTAAATTCTTAATTCTTTTTCTCCATACTATTATGCCCTCATTGGAGCCACGAATAGCATATTAGATTTAATCTGTAAATAAAACATTATTTTAATATGATTCGGGTTTATTTATCATTGATTTTACTAAAGAAAGCCTAAGCTTTTCTGTTTTTCGCCCTGACAAAGAATTTTCTACGGTCAGAATGCCTATATAATTCA
>CAXHSM010000046.1:0-20000 GCA_964019185.1 Maratus speculifer
GGAAATGTTTTTAGAATAATAAAAAATCTGTGTGAAGCGTAAAAAATTTTGAAAAAACGCTAATAAATTCACTAGAATTAGATAAAAGTTAAAACGCTTTGATGGCAATCTACTATATTAGAGTTAAAGCTTGAAACATTTTTTTTCGAATGCAAAAGAAAAAAAAACGACTCGAAAAAATACCCCAAAATTCGCAATACAAATTGCTAAATATTCAAAAATCAAGAGGCCAATATTGACTACAATACAATAAAACACTTTAATAGGATATCTTTTATGAAGGAATAAAAATTAACGCGAAACGAGCTATTTCTTAAAATAGGGAATAATTTAATGAACAAGTATTATATAATCGTTTTAGAAAATTATGGAATCACTTTGATAAATCATGGAAAGTGTATTTTAGTAACGTAATCTTAAATTCTGAGGCTACAAAATGAACGTCTACCGACAACTACTGACAAATATTCCTTATTTCTATAGAACATATTAATGTTTCTTATTTCACTCACGAGAACTTGTAAATAAAGACGTGATTATTAGCCAAGAGCACGTCCTTAGTAAGTTAATACCGTTTTGTTAGCTTACAATGTTAGAAATAACAGAAGTGAAGATAGAAGAGAATGGGAACTAATTTAATATATTTCTTATATGGTGTTTTATAAGTTGGATGGAAAAATATTTTAAATATGAATATATGTATGTGTGTGTGTACAGGGAATTATCTGTATACACTCATATATTAGAAGCATATTAAATTTATTTATAAGGGATTATATACAGCTTGTTCTTCAATGAATCCAACGTCGTTGTTTTTAATGTCTTCGTATTTTTTCTCTTAACTGTATTTTATAAAACTATTTTTTTCTTTTAAAAAATTTTTAAGGATGTTTGTCTATTATTTTAGTTATTTTAAAGATTTTTCCTTTAAGTTTATATTTCCTGCATAAAATGTTTAAAATAATAGTTCTTATTTATACAAATTAAATTTTTTTTGTAATTAGGAAACAGTAAATAAAACAGATGGACATGTGTTAGAGAGTAAGTTTAAGTAAAAGTTTTAGATCCTTATCTTAAAAAAATTAGATATGAACATTATAGGCAATCTTAAGCACATTTAAATTCATATCAATGTAATCATTAAATGTTTATATATATATATATATATATATATATATATATGATAAATCGGCCAATAACATTCTGCGCGTTTCACAAATAGAAATTACAATTTGCATAATTTAAACCGAAAATGCACACACTACATTACACTGGGGTAATAAATTTTTCAGTTAGATTTTTTCTAAATATAAAACTGTACAATTATCGCACTTCTTTGACAATTAGATTAGACAATTAGAATATTAGATGCAAAAATCACGCTTTAAAAACAGTTTTTAAATGCAATATATATATATATTTTAGAAAAAATAGCAAAAAAGAAATAATTTATTTTTTAAGTCACATCCTTACTACGCTTTAATATATTTATACATTTAATATATTTTTTAGAAAATAGCAAAAAAGAAAGAATTTATTTCGTTAGTCATATCCTTAAAGCACTTTAATATATTTTTTAATTTTACCTGATTTTTCAAGAAAAGAAAACGATGTCTAAATACTTCTAAATTTTTTGATATGGAAAAGGCAACGCAAACTTTTATCAGCACTTCTAAAAGAAGTAAGAAAACCTAGAATCAAATTTAATAACAAAGGTATTCTTTCCAGCAAGATTTTTGATTTACTCCTCCACGTATATTAATGTCACATCAAAAACTGCTGAATTGCCAAAGTATGATTTATTTATTACATTTTATTTTTTTTTCGTAAACGTTAAAGTATGGTTTTATTTTTCTTCGTAGTAGAAACAGGATTTACAATTGAAAGGAATTGTATTTCATGAGCTGTTTTTAAATAAAATGGGAAATTAAGAATAAAAAGCTTACGTATGCTAAAGTTTATGCAAAATTTTATTTTATGTGCAAAGAAAACTTCCAATCTACTTTAGATTGACATTTTCAATTGTGTTTTTTTGAGTTAGCAGAATTTGAAAAACAATTGAAAAAAATTTAATAGTCTGTTAAAAGCAAACAATATATCAATTTATAAAAATTACAATTAATGAAAAATTAGAAAGAATATACAGAGGGATATAAAATTGGATGGAAAAAATATTTTCATAGAATTATCAGTTATGCATTCGTATATTAGAAGCTTAATAAAGTTTATTACAAGGGGTTATATAGAGTCTCTTCATAAATGCCTCCAATGTTTTTTTTTAATATCTTTGTATTTTTTATCTTAAGTGTATTTTATAATGACATATTTTTCTTTTTTTTATCTATAAGGAAAATTTGTCGATTATTTTAATTATTTTAAAGATTTTTACATAAAGTTTATATTTATTGGTTAAATGTTTAAATTAATAGATCTTTTTCATAATAATTAAACATTTTTGTAATTAATGAAAGTAAATAAACGAATGAACACGTGTTAGAGAGTAAGTTTTAGCAAAAGTTTTTTAGCTCCTCTTACTTATATTAAACAATTAGATCTAAACATTACAGGCAATCTTAAGCATACTTAAATTCATATCAATGTAATCTTTAAATACATATAAATCACAAATAAGCCATATACATTCTGCGCGTTTCACAAATAGAAATGTAATTTGCATAATTTAAACTGAAAATTCACACACTACATTATTTTGGGGTAATACAAAACACCTTTCAGTTAAATTTTTTTTTAAGTCTCAAACTTTACAATTATCTTCCTTCTTTAACAATATTTAAAATAAATATTAGATGCAAAAAATCTAGCTTGAAAAACAGTTTTTAAATAGGTAATATATTTTTTTAGAAAAATGTAAAAAAAAAAATTATTTATTTTTTAAGTCATATTATTAACACACTTTAATATATTTATACATTTACTATAATTTTTAGAAAACAGCAAAAAAGGAATAATTTATTTCATAAGTCATATCCTTAATACACTTTAATATATTTCTAAATTTTACCTAATTTCTCACGAAAAGAAAACGATATCTAAATATTTCTAAATTTTGTTGTTATGAAAAATGAAACGAAAACTTTTATCAGCACATCTAAAAGAAGTAAGAAAACCTAGAATCAAATTTAATAACAAAGAAATTCCTCACAGCAAGAGTTTTGACTTACTCCTCCACGTATATTAATGTCACATCAAAAACTGCTGAATTGCAAAAGTAGGATTTATTTATTACGTTTTACTTTTTTATAAACGTTAAAGTAAAAGTAAGATTTTATTTTTCTTCGTAATAGAAAAAGGGATTTAAAGTTGAAAGGAATTGTATTTCATGAGCTGCTTTTAAATAAAATGAGAAATTAAAAGTGAAAAAGCTTACGTATACTAAAGTTTATGCAAAATTTTATTTTAAGAGCAAAGAAAACTTCCAATCTTCTTTAGACTGACATTTTCAATTATGTTTTTTTGAGTTAGCAGAATTTGAAAAATAATTAAAAGACATTTTAATAGTCAGTTAAAAGCGAATAATATAATAACTTATAAAAATGACTATTAATCAAAAATTAGAAAGAATAGAAAATGGAATAGAAAATTAGATAGAAAAATATTTCAAAAGTGAAAGCATCGAATTGTTAGTGCACAGTTATATATTAGAAGCATAATGAAGTTAATTATAATTTGTTGTATAGAGTTTATTCTTTGATGTCTCCATTGTCTTTTTAGATATATTTGTATTTTTGCTCTAAAGTGTATTTTATAATGATATATTTTTCTTTTTAAAAATTTAAAAAGGAAATTTGTCAATTATTTTAAAGATATTCACATTTAATTTATATTTTCTGCATAAATGTTAAAAGTATTAGTTTTTTGTATTAGTAATTTTTTTTGTATTTAGTAAAAATAAGTAAATGTTATTAACACGTGTTAAAGATTACGTTTAAGCTAATGTTACATGCTAAAAAATTACATCTGAACATTATAAGCAATTTTAAGCAATTTTAAAGCAATATGAATGTAATCTTTAAGCATATATATATATATATATATATATGTGTATATATATATATATATATATATATATATATATATATATATATATATATATATATATATATATATATATATATATATATTATAAAGCTTCAAGGCACATTCTGTACGTTTCATAAATAAAACTTTCAATTGGTCTAAAAGCATAATTTAAGCTGAAAATGCATACACAACATTTATTTGGGTTAATAGAACGCACCTTTGCAGTCTAACTTTTTTTTAATTCTAAAACTGTACAAATATCTTCCTTCTTTTGACAATTTTTCGAAGAATATTAGATGCAAAAAATTAGAGGGAAAAACAGATTTAGAATACATAATATAATTTTTAGAAACATTTATTTAAAATTATATTTCTTAAATTGTATACTTAATACAATTTAATGTATTTATACATTTAATATAATTTATAGAAAATAGCAAAAAAGAAGTAATTTATTTTAATAAGTCATATACTTAATACACTTTAATATATTTATATATTTTACCTGATTTCTTACGAAAAGAAAACGATATCTAAATATTTCTAAATTTTGTTGATATGAAAAAGGAAACGCAAACTTTTATCAGCACTTCTAAAAGAAGTATGAAAACCTAGAATCAATTTTAATAACAAAGATATTCTTTCCAGAAAGATTTTTGATTTACTCCTCCACGTGTATTAATGTCACATCAAAAGCTGCTGAATTGCAAAAGTAGGATTTATTTATTACGTTTTACATTTTTTATAAACGTTAATGTAAAAGTAAGGTTTTATTTTTTCTTCGTAGGAGAAAAAGGATTTACAATTGAAAGAAATTGTATTTCATGAGCTATTTTCAAATAAAATGAGAAATTAAGAATGAAAAAATTTACGTATACTGAAGTTAATGCAAAATTTCATTTTGACTGCAAAGAAAATTTCCCATCTACTTTAGATTGACATTTTCAATTCTGTTTTTTCTGAGTTAGCAAAATTTGAAAAAATAACTCAAAGATATTTTAATAGTCTGCTAAAAGTGAATAATATATTCATTTATAAAAATGGCGATTAATCAAAAATTGGAAGAGAGATAAATGCAAACATTCATTTAATTTTAAGATCATAAATCTATCAGTCTTTTGCTTATTTTATTATTTTTATTTGATTGAGATTAAACTTTATGTTATTTTATCCTTTAAATTTCAGATATTTGATTTCATTTTAATTATATACAGCGTACAATATGTTATCTATCGCCGAACTTTACCTTTTCAACCGATGGTCGTATATATACAATTCCAATTAAAAAAAACGTTTTAAATGAGATAAAGTGTCATGGTATGTCATTGTTTAATGTCAAAAATAAATATTTATAAATATTACGAAATCTCAGTTTTTATACGGTCACTCATTTCTCACAGCTATATTTAGTAAAGGTTTACACATGTCATAACAAATATAACACTAAACATTTTATTTCTGTGCTATAAAATTTGACAGAGTTAAATTTCAAAATTTTAGGGGTATGCACATGATTTGTTTCACAAATATAAATTTTAATTCGTCTAAAAGGCATAATTTTAACTGAAAATACATACACTACATTTATCTGGGTTAATACAAAGCACCTTTTCAGCTAAACTATTTTTTTCAATCTAAAACTGCACAAACATCATCCTTCTTTGATATATTTTTAAAGAATATTAGATGCAAAAAATAGAGGGATAAACAGTTTTTGAATACGTAATTTAATCTTTAAAAAATTGCAAAATTTAAATAATTTATTTTTTAAATCATATTCTTAATACACTTTAATATATTTATATATTTTACCTGATTTCTCACGAAAAGAAAACGATATCCTAAATACGTCTAATTTTTGTTGATATGAAAGAGAAAATGGAAAGTTTTATCAGCATTTCGAAAAGAAGTAAGAAAACCTGGAATCAAATTTAATAACAAAGATATTCCTTCAACAAGATTTTTGATTTACTCCTTCACGTGTATTAATGTCACATCAAAAACTGCTGAATAGCAAAAATAGGATTTATTTATTACGTTTTACTTTTTTTTATAAATGTTAAAAAAGGGAGGTTTTATTTTTCTTCGTAATAGAAAAAGGATTTAAAATTGAAAGGAATTGTATTTCATGAGCTATTTTCAAATAAAATGAGAAATTAAGAATGAAAAAGCTTACGTATATTAAAGTTTATGCAAAATTTTATTTTAAGTGCAAAGAAAACTTCCAATCTACTTTAGGTTGACATTTTCAATTGTGTTTTTTTTCTGAGCTAGCAAAATAATTCAAATATATTTTAATAGTCTGTTAAAAGCGAACAATTTTATAAAAAAATCGATTAATCAAAAACTAGAAAGAGATAAAATGCAAACAATCATTTCATTATAAGATTTTAAATCTATCATAGTTTTTTCTTATTTTCATTTTTATTTGATTGAGTAACTTCATGTTTTTTTATCATTTGAATTCCAAACATGTGATAGCATTTTGATTATATATATACATATATACGAGGGAGTATCATAAAGTTTCAATTACAGGCTAATATTTTATTAACTATATAGTCTCTTCGCACTACTATTTAGAAAAAAATAAAATTCGCAGCGTTTTCTCTTGCAAATGTCTTAAAAGAATATTTGGGCCCCACCAGTGGCCGAGAGGTTCTGACCTCACACTGGTAGACGGTAGGTGCTGGGTTCGAACCCAATCGCGACCGTCGGCCTAACCGTTCGGAGTTTTCCGTGGTTTTCTTCGAACCTTGCGTAAATACGGGTTAGGTCCCCTTAGAAAGACCCCCACGGAGGGCAACCCACCCCTTAGGGCCTATATCCCATAGCGTAGATAATTGGCCGACATACATACAAACAAACTTAAAAGAGTATTTAACAGATTTTTGTTTTGAATAAGTGCTGCAAGGGAACATTAAACAATAATCGCCTGTAACTAAAATTTTGCGATACACCATGTATATATATATACCGGGTGCGCATAAAATCCGTAGAAACTTTAAAAATTTATTAAGGACGAAAAAATAACCGAAATAAAAAACGGTTTGCAGAGTTAGCATCTATAGTCTTCAAGCAGTAATAAAAATAGCTTAAAAACATCCGTCAGATGGCACTGAAAGTGTTTGACTTTGGTGGAAATATGCAAATGAGACGGTTATAAGAAATTGTACTGCTCATCGACAATTAGTTCACTATTGAGAGCCATGTACTTGATCAAGAATCGGTAGCTGATTCTTGGTTCATATAAAATAACCTCACCAACAAAGTTTTATCCATCTCACTCATACCCCTTGATCAAGTACACGGCTCTCAATCATCGATTAATTGTAGATTATCAGTGCAAGTTGTTATAACCGTCACATTTGCATATTTCCACCATTTCCAGCGCCATCTGTCGGATATTTTAGCTATTTTTTAATGCAGTATTAAAAGAAAAAACAATCCTGTGAACTATAGATGCTAACCCTGTAAACTATTTTTTATTTCGATTATTTTTCAGGCTTTTATGAATTTTTAAAGTTTTTACTGACTTTTAGCCCACCCAGTATATAATGCATTTATATCAAAATTTATGCTACATGTTCAAATAACAATTTTATTCAAAATAATTAATTAAGTTAGCAAGTAATATTATTATTCATTAAATGTTATAATAAGTTATAATAAACTAAATAATATTAAAGTAAGAAGAATACTGGCATATGGAGCACAATAAATAATAGTAAAATAATAATTATTCTAAATATTTTATTTAATGTATTATACAAAGAAAATTGGCATAAAAATAAAACAATTATCAATAGAACAAAATGTAGTAATATATATGTATATGTACACACAAACATATATATATATAATGGAGAGACATAAAGATGACAAATGAAGCATTACGAATTATTTAATCTTCATTTTACAAGAATACTATTGTTTGTGAAAAGTGCTTTATTTCATGTATCAGGCAGCAATTTTTGTCAATATAATACAATGAAACTCATATTTTATGAAGATTCAAAACAAAACAAGTTGAAATTGCACGTGAAGCGTAGCAAATGAGGTGCGTTCGTACGATAACGAAGTTTTAAAAATATCGCTTTCATATATCAATATCATAAAATTGTAAATAATTACAATTAAAATGCGCACCAAACAATGTTCTCCCTATACCATTATGCAATGGAATACTTTTGTGTAGCCTTGTAAATCAATAAAAAAATATTCTTTGCACCACAGAATATGCAAAATGTATATTATAATATGTACTTTATAAATGCATATCAATATTATTACGTTCGAATGAGTGTAACACCATTAAAATGCATTTGAAACATTTATCTCCATTAGCGGTAATGTAACGGAACACTTTTGATTGTCCATGTAATTGCTCTATGCATCCGATTTTGATAAAATTTGAAATAACTCGCCAAAATTATGTAATAATTATGTATTTCAAATTTTGAACGATTAAAATGCATTTGACTTTTTTTTCCATTTACCGTAAAGTAACGGAATCCTTTTGATTGTCCCTGTAATTGATCTATGCATCCCGTTTTCATAAAATTTGAAATGACTCGAAAAAATTATGTAATAAATATGTATTTTAAATTTCAAACGATTCAGTTGGGTAGTTTTTGCGTCGTTATATGCAGACAGACAGACAGACGGACAGACAGACAGACGGACAGACAGACGGACTGACGGACGGACTGAACGACAACAATGGGTGATACGTATTTACATAATTACAAACGCACCTAAAAGTGATGATAATTGATTTGGAGACAAAAAAAAAGTCCCATTATTTCATAACACTCATATCCACAATCCAAAATAAGAGAGACAGAATATCTAAATGAGTTAAAAGTAGAGGTAGAAGAAAGAACAGTTAATTTATTTTTTATTAAAAAAAAAAAAAACATATTTATTAATAAAAACTACATAAAATACGAAATGAAAACAATTTTTTTCGATCATTTATATGCATTTGTTCTTAAATTAATTATTTAAAATAGCTGCGTAATACTTAAAATTAAACTACCTAACTTAAAACTAGATCAAAATATCGTAAATACTTTTATAAAATGAAAATTAAACATATTTTTATTCTTTAATATTTATGTATAAATGCCCTTTTTATATAATTTTTTTATTAAAAAAATTTTAATTTATTAAAATTGTGGAGTAATTTAAAATTATTATGATTCAAAATATTTGTAGAATTTCATTTTTTTACATCTAAATAAGCAACAATATCTAAATTTTAATCTTGATCCAGCATTTTATGAAATATTAATATAATTTTTTTTTAAATATTTAAAATAAAAAATTGGAAAAAATCATGTAGTTTATTTTTAATAAATCATATTTTTAAAAGTATATATTTTTTTCAAATTTGCTGAATCAAAATTAAAATAAAATAATGAAAAAAATATGTTCCCAGTTTGAAGCATGTATTTTTAACGGTTCTTGAGTTATAGTAATTGAAATCTGCGAAATTGCGAAAAAACTCATCATGAAGAAAAACGCATTTTCATAAGAAGTCATTTCTACGACAACCATTGTTTGAATAATAATAATAATAATAATATATCAAATTACAACGATTTTTTGGGACATGATAATTTCAAAGACTAAAATTTTAAAGAATTAAAATAAATTCTCTTTTAAATTAATACTAATAATAAACATCACTGTTATGATGTTCATAACGCCGTGCATTAACATATGTACGTCGTGCATTAACACGTTCGCTGCCGCTCACGCGAAAGCGGGTGATATAGCGCTAACGTTAATGGGCCACTCATGTGCCCGCACGTGATGTGGGGTGATTTCCAGTAGCCAGTCGTAGAAAATCTTTCTCTGATTCTTTGTTATAAAAAGTAAATCGGCTTCTGGGAAAAACCCACTTTTACAGTGCGGCATTAACTATCATCACATCTTAATCTAAGTGGCAGCGAGCATGTTAAGCATTAATATTTTTAGACCAATGATAAAAAAAAAAAAAAAAAAAAAAAAAAAAAAAAAACCAGTAGTTCACAAATATACAACTTTAACTGTTTTCAATGTGCGTTTTTATTTGATGGAGTTAATCAGACTGACTTCCGATCGCCTCATATTACGTACGACATAGATTAAACATTAATATTCCTGGACCCCTCATAAACAAAATTTAAATGAAATTTCAGTTTTACAATTTTTGGAACTGCAAATTGTTAAACTTCTAAACATCGCATATTTTAAATTTTTACACCGTTGCATAGAAGAAAAACATACTTTTAAATGAAATTTGTTTGAAATCTTTATTACAATTTGTATTCAAATTATTATTATTATTTAATTTTTTCCCCATTATTTTATTTTATTTTATTTTATTTTATTTATTTATTTATTTATTTATTTATTTATTTTTTGTTATCGTGGTCAAAGAAGTATTCCATACTAGTATTAAAAAATGCTCTGACGAGCACCAAAAAAGGTTAATATGTTTTTAAGTATGAAAAAGGGTTTGACAAGTTCTTCTGTTAATTACTGAGCATGAGGAAGGACAAGGGATTCCTTCTTGGCTACAACTCACTTCAATGCCAACTTTGAAAAAATCATATTCGCGCTTTTTCCGTGAAAACAAATTAGTCGCAGTTACTATAAAAATGTATAGCGTAAAGACATAACCAGTAAAGATACAGCTTAATTAGACATAAATGTAAGGGAAGACGACATAGTGCCAAAAACCTAGTTCCTGTAGGTATCACTTTCATGCACTGCACCAAGCATGCCCTAAGTGTATAATTGCACAGAAAATTGATTTGTAGTATAGTGCAGAGTGAACTGTGCAGTTAACATCAGGGATATAGTGCAGGTTATACGCCGTATACCTTCTGGACTTTTTAATAGAACACCATATACCCTCTGTTTCTCAAGGAAGCTTATAGTATACACATTCTAGGGTACCCCTCTGCTTAGAGCATATATCCTATGTTATTTTTACGACTACACTCCTGGTTAACATCTAAAGCTCGATGGGAAGTTCTACTAAAGAACCGCAAATTTCTTTTATATGGAAAAAGCGCAAATATGATTTTTTCAAAGTTGGCATTGAAGTGAGTTGTAGCCAAGAAGGAATCCCTTGTCCTTCCTCATGCTCAGTAATTAATAGAAGCACTTGTCAAACCCTTTTTCATACTTAAAAACATATTAACCTTTTTTGGTGCTCGTCAGAGCATTTTTTAATACTAGTCATTTAATTTTTTTGATAATAACTGAAGATTTTCTAATATCTTAAAAAGAAAAATAATTGCTGCTGTCAAAATTTATAAAATGATAACAACAGCATAAAATTTTGATGTATCAGAATAATTATAAAAATCATTGCATTGCTATATAAAATGCATGATATGAAAAATAAACCACGGATTTGAACGAAAAAAGTACAGAACTTTATTAAAAGAATTAAAAGACATACCAATTAAATACATTCAACTTAATTTCTCAAATGAAACATTCACAACTAGAAAAATTCTAGAAATTGAATAACAATTAATATAAGAATATTCCCGAAGGAATAATAATTTAACACAAAAGCATTTCTAAACAAAACGAACTTACATCCGACGGGATTTGAACTCTCTATCCGCTGCTGAGCAGCCAAATGCCTTACCTCGAGAGTCCTAGTTTAACACCAGAGATGTTGCAAATTTTGCTATAGTACCTATATAAATACCAGCATAAGTCTTGTGACTGTCATCAATAGCTCCGATCTGATTTTTTTATTTTTTGTATGCCCGACGGCTATTTTCCTACTTTTATTTTAGCTACTCGAAACAATCGCCAAATAGGTTTCCTTCGCCATAATTTCATTTTAAATATAAAGCTGTCACTAGCTTTATTTAAAATACAAGACTTTCATTAAAAAACACATAAATTAAAAATACATATATCAGATACATTTAACTTGCACGTTTTCCTTTCATTTTATTAAAAATACTATAAGTAAATATATAACTACTTAATTTATCCCGTCGACCAAAGAACGATAGACAAACTGTAAGATTATATGCCAATAATGGATGAACATAAATGTTACACTTCCTTGACATTAAACCCGCTACACTTGTTTTGTTAAGTGATCAAATGATTTTAAATTTATTTGTTCTTTTGTTATTTAATATAAATTTTATGCCAATAAGCTCTATGCCAATAAGCTGCCGATGACTCTCGAGGTAAGGCATTTGGCTGCTCAGCAGCGGATAGAGAGTTCAAATCCCGTCGGATGTAAGTTCGTTTTGTTTAGAAATGCTTTTGTGTTAAATTATTATTCCTTCGGGAATATTCTTATATTAATTGTTATTCAATTTCTAGAATTTTTCTAGTTGTGAATGTTTCATTTGAGAAATTAAGTTGAATGTATTTAATTGGTATGTCTTTTAATTCTTTTAATGAAGTTCTGTACTTTTTTCGTTCAAATCCGTGGTTTATTTTGCTCTTGATATTAATTAAGAAAAATATAATATATAATTTATTAAAGTTACTTTATGGTTGTATCCGCCGACATTATTTGGTTAAATAAAAAGCATTTAACTCCTTACAAATTTCCGCTAACATTGATATTTTTGGTACCTTCGTATTAATGCCATCGCAGTAAAAGTTGTGCTAATGCGCCAATAAAGAGTGATCTTGTTGTTCGTGCCTTTTTAGTGTTTTTTTTTTGTTGTTGTTTTTTTTGACGTCAATTTTAGTACTTTAGTACTTTTTTAGCATATTTTTGATGCCATTTTTTGTGCGCGTGCGAACAAGATTGCTCTTTATTGGCACATTAGCGCAACTTCTGCTGCGGTGGCGTTAATACGTAATACCATATTTTTTATGCTTTTTAATAAATTCTAATATTACACTTAAAATACTTCAATGTTATTCACATACGCGATATCTTACAAATATTTCTTTATGGTTTGATTTGATAAATTCTGCATTAAAATATGAAAACTTTTATTAGTATTCTTTTGTTCGAAATCACCTGAATAAATCAAATTTTATATTTGGTACGTCTCGATGTCATAACTAAACGTCATCATTAAAGTATTCCTTTTCGTTAATGACTTTTATTTTTTTAACCTAAATTCATCAATTTTCTAAACTTAAAATTTTTTAATGGCAACATTTTTACTTTTGAGTAATTTGGCGAATAGTTTGGCGATTTCTATAAATGGGTGAAATTGGTCGACATGATAATCAAGTAGCACCGTACGTAATGTAAATAAAATAGGTATGCATTTTTGGCACAGATGTCATATGCGCACCATGTTGGCGAATTTTTTTTCTGACGCCAATGTCATATGCGCATCGGAGTATTTAACTGAATCCAGAGTGTCGTTATTTTGCTTGATATGTCAACCCGGATGTTGTTCTTTACTTTTTAATAAATAATTTTTTCTTTTTTTTAAATATATAAATTGTTTTGTTCTATTAAACAAATCGTCAAAATAGAGAGTGAATATGATACATGAAAATAACAACAACAACAACAACAACAACAAAAAAAAAAAAAAAAAAGGTATTTTTTCACGTGATTTATCTAATTTATTTATTTATGTTACATACATAGCAATTTTTATGTTCATTTAAACTTACGTGCAACAATTACAAGAAGAAACAAATATAAGAAAAAGACTATCTTCAGCTGAAAATTTCAGACAAAAATTCGATTTTCTCAGCGACCGACAAACATACAAAGATGAAAAAAAAACTGTTCTAAGTTTTATCATGAGGATTAAAATAAACCAAAAACGAAGTTAATCCATCCACGGAAACGTTAGCTAGACTTAGTTGAATTTTTTGCTTTCATTTTTTCATTAAAAATTAAATAAAAAACTATTCGAAGCTGCAGTAATTTTTTGAATGCTATCATTTGATTCGTCTCGTCGAGTTCTATCTTTTAAAAAAAATTTCACTGCCGTATCTCAACTGGTTCGCCAGAAATTTTAGAAAGTTGTTTGCACTTTCTATTTCTTAAACATATTATACCAAACGCTACCGCGTTTGCTATGATTTCGACATACATTACATATGGACCAATCAGAAAACGAATAAATTGCGGAATTCAACCAATAAAAAGTTTCAGAAATACTCCAGATTTCCTAATTCTCTACCGATGAGAACATTTATTTTCCAAATAATTAAAATAATAATAATAATAATAATGCAATAATATTATATTAAAAAGTCTTAAGATATTTGTTTACCGGACTCAATGACGGAACTATCTTGTAACGTCGTTGCTGCTTTTTCGTTCAATTTGCTTAATATTGTATAGCTGCTACAAAAAAGTTTGCTCTTCTCTCTGCAATTGCAAAGGTACTGCGCGACTGGAAAACTTTGAGATACTCTGCCCCAATGTTTCAAAATGATGTGACTGGTATTAGGGCGTAACACTAGTCACAGAAAAAGACCCGGGTGATAATGTAAAGTCTATGGAAGCGTTCAAATATCTCGCCTAAATTTTAATATTTTTACGCATTTTAATTTTTTTTCTCCTTGTATGGGATAGCTGAAGACGATTTACAACTGGCCCAGTTTTTACTTTTTCGTTTTTGCTTATATATTTCTTATATTATGGCAGTTTCAATTTCTTAACCGGTTAAAACCGGTTTTGAAATTTAAAGATTTTTTTTTTTTAAATCTGAAACCAAATTTGAAAAATTAAAAACTAGGCCAGTTGCGAATCATCCTTAGCTATCCTTTGCAATTATCATCCGGGTCTTTTTCTGAGACTAGTGTTGCGCCTTAAGTTTAAAATCAAATATAAAGATAACAAAATAAAACAGGAAGTATACTGAAGGTCTAAAGCATTTTAAGTACTAATGTAAAAAATTCACCGAATGTTCACCGAATTATTATAACGAATAATGTTCTACTGAATTATATTATTTTCAATTAATCTTACCATGAAAACCAGACAATAACACTGTTAAAAATTTTGCTGCAACGCACTCCACCGCTTGTATATAATATCTCTATTCAAACCAATGAGAAAGCTCCATTTCACGGCAAAGTAACCGTTTTCTATACAAGCAGGGGAGTGCGTTGCAGCAAAATGCAACAGATTTTTAACAGTGAAGAGAAGATTTCGCTGTTTTTAGATTTCATATATTTTACTTAGTATAGTAACCAACAGATATTTCTTTAACAGTAAACAAACAAAACCTTTTTGCTTGAGTCACATAAAGTATGGCAGTTCTTGAACGCAGAAAATACGATGAATTTTGCTAAATGTTGTAAAATATTTTCTAAATGTAAAAGAAAAAGTAATGTTTGGAACGTTTTATTAATGATACTTTTATTTATTATTAACTAGTATCTTCTATTTTTAATAGAATTCCAATTCTCCAGTCATTTTTCATTTGGAAATTTATTATGTAATCTAAGGTCAGTTGTTAAATTTTTGTGAAAGAAATATGTATTTACTTATGAATGAATTTCTTTTCTTCAAAATAAACGCCGAACATTAGTTAAGAATATATTGTTACACAAACAAATTGTAGAATTTTAATTGTTATTGAAAAAGTACGAAAAAGCATGATTAACTACGCATCGTAAAAGTTATTAGAACAAAAGTTCCAATAAGTCATTTTTCATCTGGGAATATAAAATCATGCATCTGATTAATGGTTGACAAAGAGAGTAATTCTGTTAAAAATTTCTTTGTCTTTTAATAAATTAGTGTGTCGTTCAAAAAGTATCGGAATTTCAAATAGATCTAATAACTTAGTATTCTGTTTAAAATAATTTTCGATACCACAATATATAGAAGAAATGAATGCTATATAGAAGAAATGAATGCTATAAGTACACGTTTAAATTACTTACGTGTTACTGTATTTTCTTAAAATTAGAAAACTGAAATGCAAAATTATATATAAAACAAACGTACATACACTTTTAAATATTTTGATAAAGATGATATTTATAGCATCCCTTGTTAATAACTTATGGTTAAAATTCGCACTATAGTTTGTGGCTTGATAATTGTAATTATTAATTATTTAATAAATTAATTTTAATTTTTTAAATTAATTTTTTTTATTTAACAAGTAAGTTATCAAAATAACCTATCCATATTGCTAGTATATTTTTAAAATGATATAATACATGATTAATTCTCATACAGTTGTTAGAATAATATATAATGAAAACTTGTTATTTTAAATTTATAATGAATATAATTTGCACGTAAAGCATTCTTATCCTTTTTTAAAACTATAGATGGCGCCATTAAACAATTATTTAATCCCTCCTATTGATGCAAATGCCTTTAAGCTACATAGTTTTGAAGTAATAGTTCTTCTTATTAAAATTACCTTATATTTCCATTAATTTACATAAACTGCTTAATTAATTGCTTATAATGTTCTGTTGACTTTGCATTCCTGGATAAAGCCTAATCGCCTTAATTCGCAATTCAAATTGTGACTTGCTAATCGTAAATACATTTATAATTTAACAAGTACGTTATCAAGTTAAACTATCCATATTGATGTTATATTTTTATTAAGATTTCAAAATATATTATTAATTTTCTTTTAGTTAATTAAGATTAAAGTGTTATGATAACTTGTTGTTTTATATTTATAATGAATATAATTTGATTGTAAAGTAATTTTCATCCTTTTATCAAAATAATTTATCTAAACGTTCGGTAGAATCCGCCTTCAAACATTTTTTTAAAAAATCCCTCTTTTTGATAACTCTAGCCTAATTCTATTTAAAACATTTTATCATTTTAATAGAATTACATTATTTCCATTAATTTTCATAGCATGTTTTGTTTAATATTATTTTAATAATTTAATATTATTAATAACAGTTTTTTTAATTAAAATAATAATTATACATATATATTTGGTTTCGATTATTAATCTCTACAATATACTCTTAACTGTATCTCATCTCTTAACTGTTAGTGAAATGAGCTTGCACATTTGAATTTTTTCCCAAGTGTTGGTGATTGTATACCATAAGTTTTTTTTTTCTCTTTTCTAATTCTATTATTAATGGTCTAATGTATGTCTTGTTTTTTCATGGATATAAATTTTTACGTTACAATTAATCGGATAATATAGAAATCGTTTTTAAGAATTTCCTGTCTTCTAATTGGAAATTAACCGTAATTGTTATGTCTATATGGTATTATCCTTGTGAACGAGCCATGTACCACAATTTTCAATAATATTAGTTATTGTTCCAATATTGCTAACTCCTCTTGTCTTGTTTAAGTTTGTTACATAGTGGGTTATTCTATATTCATTGTAGATGTTGAATAGTAGTATTATATATTGGTAATATATTTTTATGTTATATTCAGCTGTTCTATTCAAATAATAATAATAATATAATAATAAATAAATAATATTAAAACTATAGCAAAAAAATTCAGAATAGCCCACCAGTAGATGTAAAATTAGCGTTTTCATCTTTTTCTGTGACTAATAAACCTCTTAAAAATTTTCATACGTTTTGTTTATTTATTCAGCATACGCAGCACACATTGATTTTTCTTGAATAGTAAATAATAAAATTATTTTTGTTTCAGTCACACAATATATTACAGTTCGTGTATCTAGAAAATACAATAAATTTTACTAAATGAACTAAAATATTTTCTCAAAGGTAAAATAAATAAATAAATAAATAAACTAAAGCTCGAAAAGAATTATAAATGATACTTTTATTTATTATTAACAAGAATCTTCTTTTTTACTGGAATTCCAATTCTGCAATCATTTTTCACTTGAAAATTTATTAAGTGATCTAAGCCTAGTCGTTAAATTTTCGCGAAAAAATTACATATTTGCTTATGAATGAATTATTTTTTTCCACAATAAAAGCAGAATTTGAGTAAGTATATTTCGTTGCAAAAACATATTGGAGAATTTCGTCTGTCATACAAAAAGAACGAAAAGGTATGAAAAACTGAATAGAGTGAAAGCTATTTGGACGAAAGTTCCAATGAATCATTTTTCATCTGAGAATATAAAATCAGGTTTTTGATTAATGGTTTCACAAAGAGTCTAATTCTGTTAAAAGTTTCACTATATTTAAATGAAATAGTGTCAAGTTCAAACAAAGTCGGAATTTCAAATAAATTTAATAAATTGATGGTCTGTTGAAACAATATTCGATACCGCAATAGATTGAAAAATAAATGTTATAAGTATACGTAAAATTTTTATCAAAAGAGAACAGAAATACAAAATTATATGCAAAACAAGTTTAACTAGAAATTTCAAAGTATATGATAAGAATGTAGGTGTTATTTGAAACATGTGTCAATTTATTTGTTATGATCAGCTCAGATATTCTATGTAAATAATAATAATATAATAATAATAAATAAATTAAATTAAAATTATAGCAAAAAAAGTAAAAAAAAACGTTTCAATAGCCTTAAAACTTGCAATTTCGTTTTTTTTCTATGAACATAAAGTCTTATAAAATTTTTCATACGTTTTACATATTTAGCATACATACTTACACATTGATTTTTCCTTAACAGTAAATAACCAAATTATTTGTGTTTAAGTCGCATAATATATTACAGTTCGTGGTCCTAGAAATTACAAAAAATTTTACTAAGCGATCTAAATTATTTTCTAAAAGGTAATAAATAAAAAAACAAATAACGCCCGGAATGTGTTATTAATGATACTTTCATTTATTATTAACTGCAATCTTCTCTTTTTCCTGGAATTCCAATTTTGCAATCATTTTTCATTTATTATCTGATGCAACCTTAGTTGTTAAATTTTTGCGAAAGAATTATATATTAACTTAAGAATGAACACATTTTTTCCACTATAAACACAGAACATCAGTAAGCATATTTTGTTACATAACACAGATTGGATAATTTCGTTTGCCATACAAAAGAACGAAAAGACGGGATTAACTGGGCAAATTAGTTGGGACGAAAGTTCCAATAAGTCGTTATTCATGTGAGAATGTAATATGTTTTTGATTAATGGTTCACAAAGAGTGTAGTTCTGTTAAAAGTTTTACGGTTTTTAAATGAAAAAGCGTGCAGTTTAAACAGTGTGGGATTTCACATGGTTTGAATAAATTAATGTTCTGCTGAAACGTTCAATACCACAATATATAGAAAAATTGATTGTTGTAAGTACACGTAGACATTACTTAAATTTTAGTATATTTTCTCAAATTTAGAAAACATAAATATAAAATTATATATAATGGAAATATAAGTATACATTTCACAATATTTGATAAAAATGTAGGTGTTATTACGGACATGTACCAATGTATTTTTTATGATTAAGTCAGCTAGTCTATGCAAATAGTAACAACATGAAAATAATATTAAAATCATAGCAAAAAACTTCAGAATAACGCCCCAATAGACTTAAAATTAGCTTTTCCATTTTTTTCTGTGACTAAAAACCCTCTTAAAAGTTTTCATACATTTCACATATTTATCATACATGTGTACGCACTGATTTTTGATTAAAAGTAAACTTTTAAAAGTATACTTTTATTTGTTCAAGTGACATAATATGTTGCAGTTTGTGTACCTATAATGTAAAATAAATTTTACTGAGTGATCTAAGATATTTTTAACTTTAAAATAAATTATAAATAAATAAATAAAGTAATTTTTTAAACATGCTATTAATGATACCTTCATTTATTATTTACTGGAAACTTCTCTTTTTACTGGAATACCAATTTTGCAATCATTTTTCAATTGAAAATTCATTATGCGATTTAAGCTTAGCTCTTAAAATCTCGCGAAAAATTTATATATTTACTTATGAATGAATTTCTTTTTTACACAATATATTTTGTTCCACGTTTATTTCGTTCGTTATATAAAAATAACGAAAAGGCATGAGTATGTGGGAAATGTGAGAGTTATTTGTACGAAAGCTCCAATGAGTTTTTTTCATCTG
>CAXHSM010000047.1:0-110310 GCA_964019185.1 Maratus speculifer
GGGCGCTTTGGGCAAAAAACATAATTCGTTGACATTTCGGACGCTAACTGGAAACGGGGCGCTACGATCAGTTAGAAACAAAACAAGAGAGTAATTTACTTATCATAAAAAGCTATTAAAACTGCAGTTTTTTTTTTTTTTTTTTAACAAACATAGCTGGTTTCAATCATGCACAATGCGCGCAATAAAATTTACATAAGGTGCTTTTTGCTGATTTATGCAAAAGATATCGTACCATATCGATATGCAAAAGATACGTAATGCTTAGACGACAACGCGAGATGACGTAGTTGTATGCGCAGACACGTCTTTTGAACATGCGGTACCTACTTAAGCTTCGGGTTACTTGTCTGCAGATCGGTAGTAGGATGGAACGGTACACAAACTCTGAATTGGCTGACATGCATTTGGCGTATGGCGCTGCTGGTTGTAATGGACGAGCCGCTCAGCGGTTGTACGCCGAGCGTTACCCCAACAGGCAAATCCCCTGCCATGCCTTCTTCGCTCGAGTACACCAGAGGTTGTCCACAACGGGATCTTTCGACGGAGGCAGGCCTGAACGGGAGCGATCAGTGAGCACCCCCGACAACGAAGAGGCTGTGCTTAACCTGGTTGAGGACAACCCAGGTCTTAGCACGAGAGATATCGCCAGACATGTTGGCATTTCGCAAGCAACTGCGTGGCGCATCTTACGTTCCCGGAATCTGCACCCCTACCACATCCAGCGGGTGCAGTTGCTCAGAGAGCAGGATTTTGGCCCTCGAGTGGAATTCTCAAGATGGTACTTGGCGATGAGATCCAGGGATCCCCGTTTTGTAAACAGCATTTTGTTTACGGACGAGTCCACCTTCAGCCGGGAGGGAATGTGGAACGCCCACAACAGTCATGTGTGGTGTGATGAAAATCCACATGAAACCAGAAGCCGAGCAGCCCAGGAGCGTTTCTCAGTAAATGTGTGGGCCGGCATTCTGGGGGATTGCCTCATTGGCCCTTATTTGTTACCTGAACGGCTGACAGGTGGAAATTACTTGATTTTCCTGGATCAAGTGCTGCCGCAGCTTCTGGAGGAGGCGCACGTACCCGAAGGTTCGCGTCGCCAGATGTGGTTCCAGCACGATGGAGCTCCGGCCCATTACACGAACGACGTGCGTCTCCATCTAAACGCAAGGTATGGCCAGCGCTGGATCGGGCGTGGGGGTCCAGTTCACTGGCCTGCCCGATCACCAGACCTCACCTGCTTGGATTTCTTCCTTTGGGGTTACCTGAAGGCCGAGGTATACCATACACCTGCCAGCAGTGCTGAAGAACTTGTGGCGCGCATTGTGGCAGCTGCAGGGCAGATCAGAGATACTCCTGGCATTGTTGGAAACACACACTCCTCAATGCGACGGAGGTGCGAAGCCTGCATCATGGCCCAAGGTCGAAATTTCGAGCATCTTCTGTAGTGTTATTTTTTGTAAATAAATTTCCAGTATCATTGATGTTTTTGGTCTAAATTTATTCAGAAGTGTTGAGCAGAGGTAGAAAATGTGTTTTCATTATTACTAACTGATCGTAGCGCCCCGTTTCCAGTTAGCGTCCGAAATGTCAACGAATTATGTTTTTTGCCCAAAGCGCCCCCTATCGATGTTTCTTTTTGTACCGTTCAACTGAGTTTCAGAGAGCCCCAGCAAACAGAATCATGAAAATGCATGCCATAAGTCAAGAAATCTGTTTGTTTATCTCTTAGGAGCCTTCGAGTTTCGAACACCCTGTACTTTGACATTTTATTCCGGCTCTTACGCTTTTTGCAGGGCTCTACTTTTGGGTTCAAACTTTAAGTTAGAGTATAAACTTTGGCGAGCATGTGTTAAATTATCAAAATAACGGGCTTAAAGTTGTTGTCTAGCTCTCCAAAGTCTGCAGCGCCCCCTATCCATGTTTTAAGAGATACGCTTATCAAATTGGTACTGAAGAAAGTCTAAACAAACAGAATCATTTCGACGCAACAAGCAAGAAAATCTAACCATTTCCCTAGTTTTTATGACGTTTCGAATTTCGGCACCCAAATTTTCGAAAGCGCCTAGCGCCTTACCATCGCGTCAGGGACACTACATTCCCTATTCAAAAATGTTCGTCTAGGTGTGCTCTATCGATCCTTAAAGTTTGTCACCGACGAGCTGAATCACCCTGTATATTTTTTTTTCAATAAAATTATAGGGCAGATGTGCCAGTAATGGACTGCCTTGCAGTTTTTGGTTCATAAAAAATAAATAATGGTTAATCTTTTATTTATTTTTTTCTTAACTCCCCGTTGTATGCTTTATAATCTGAAAAAAGTAAAAAACTACCTTTGTATCTTTACAAAGGTAGTTTCAATGTCTTTGACATTGATCTCAGCTATCCAATGCAAAATAATTATTAAAAATAATAATAATAAGAGTAGGGAAATAAGAATGACATATTAAAAAAAAAAAAATCCCATTGGAATAATATTAGCAAGGTGATGCTTTTGTGTGACTGAAAAAGCCTCTTGGGATGCATACATTAAAGATTTATGCAATGACACTGTACAAAAGATAGATTCATCAAGCCATTTCCTAGCGAAAAAACAGGATAAGAAGGGCTGATTCCCAATCAACGAGTTTCCAGGGTAATTAATGGACACACACCTTATATCATAATTGTTGCGTCAGTGACATGAACTGAAGTGAACTGAACTGAACTGAGGTTTTTCCTCGAGAAAGAAACTAACTTTTCTATTATTCCATATTTTATTTTTATGTTGTAATGTCATGTTTCTGTGTGATTGTTAATTAAATGTCCTTTTATTTAAAATTGAAGGCTTTATTCTTTTTGAGACAGCTATAATATATCGGGTAGATATCCATCAATGAATCCTCATGATATTTCAAAAATAATATTATTTCCGACCCGTAAAACATAGTTTTCGGTTGTTCACGTAAAATTTGGCACCTAGACGTACAACAAGACGGATCATAGCTGAATAGAATAGATCGAATAAGCTTTTAAGATGGAAAGATTTAAAATTAAAAGAAAATTTTTGAGAAATTCATTTAATAGCTGTGTTAACAAGATAGAAATTTGCACTGCTTCTAGCCTTGTAAATATGGTAAATGAAAACAGCAGTCAATGTAAGAAAATTTTACATTGTTTGTTTTGTGAAGGGCGGCATGTAAGTCACAATTGTTTTTCGTCTGAAAACATGCTGTTAGAAGATAAGCGGAATATTTTACTTAAGAAAGGTGCTTGTTTTTCTTGTCTTAAAGTGGGCCATACATTCAGATTTTGTAAATTTAAGCCTAAGTGCAATTTATGTGATAAAAATCATTATCTGTTGATGTGTCCAGATCGAGATAAGGTCACGAAAAAAGAAAACCAGACTAATGCAGAGACTTGCAATGCCTTGGGATATAGTTGTAAATCTGATAATGTACATTTAATGACATTAATTGTAAAAGTGAAAGCTCAAAAATGTGAGCTTAAAATTGGAGTTGTTTTGGATACAAGATCTTAGAACTCATATTTGAGTTGTAGAGTTATCAAATATTTGAATTTGAAGCCTAAGCGCAAGGTAAAACTGATTCGCAGGCTATTTGGGGGGAGAGTAACCGAACCCCGTTCATATGAAGCTTTTGATGTAAAGATCTGTAATTTGAAAGATACTTTTTCCTTTCCAATTGAAGTGCTGTATGAAAATAAAACTTGTGGTTTCATACCAAGAGTATTTGATAGTACGGCAATATGTGAGTTAAAGAAATCGGGAATTGAAATAGATGATTTAAAGAAACCTGATTATGAAACAGATCTGATTTTAGGAGCTGATGTAGCAGGACATTTGCTTACTGGGAAATCAATTAAATTGAAATCGGGTTTAGTTGCAGTAGAAACAAAGTTTGGCTATTCCTTGACAGGAAAAGAAAAAAGACAAAAGGGAAGTTTAAAAAACTCTGCAGCTAAAAGATTCGAAAATCATAAGGAAGAAAAAATAGAGATAGCTCAAGATTGTCGGAGAAGATTTCCAGAAACTCCTGAAAATATTATTATGAAATCAAAAGAAGAATTGACTTCTTAAGCTGAATCTGAAATGAAATTTTCTTGTTATGGCTACTGAAAAAGATTTAAATATTTAGAAAATGAAATGAAAAATTTACAAGCTGGGTTAAACAATGTTCCCATACGGCCAAAACCATCCTCCGGACGTCCTATGCGGTCCTACACATATCCGGGAGATCCCATAACCATCAAATCCTGTAAACGTCAGATTAAGATGTCCGGATGAACCATCCACGATGAGCAGTAAAGTATTTTCGGAACGGCAAAATTACCAGTGCGCATGCGCCAGAAATGTCAACTGTCTCGATGTTGTATTAATGGATTCTTCGATGGAATTTCAATTAAAATTTTACGCCAAAGGATCTGGATATGTTTATACTAAAGGTAAGTAAATTTTCAAATATTAACCTTTTAGAATGAATTCTTCAGATTTGTACCAAAATATAAGGATTTTTTTATAATCTAATACCATGAGGCGGGCAACTTTCATAGAAAACACATAAAAAGTTATAGGCATTTTTCATGTAAATATTCGTAAGATAAAATGTGTTATAATCATAAAACAAACCTTTGTTCATTATATTTTACATAAATTAAAAGCAATAGTGTTATTTTTAAAGATAGGTCATTTTGTAATTCACCAAAACATTGCTTACGATTGATTGTTTGGAAATTGCTGTGTTAGATATGAAAATACATTAAGCATTCATTTTATGAAGGATAAGCAAGTAAAAATATTCACAAAGCTTTAAATACAATTTTTAAATCAATTTAACCATTAAATTTATTTATCTTTTTTTTAAAGAATGTGATAAAAATATTCATAAAGTATCTTTTTATTTTAAGGACTTATAAAATTAATTTTGTAAAATAAGGATTTTCAAATTCTCCAACTAAGCCTACATGTGCCCCATTGGCAAAAGCTCCAGTTGCTGCCTCAGAGTAACATTTTAGCACCTTGAATTTGTCTTTATTTATACATAATAGGTTTTAATTTTCTTTTTTTTTGGGGGGGGGGAGGAGATATTCAGTGAAATACATACTCCTGAAAAAAAGGTAAAATACACTGTTATAATCCTTCATTTAAAAAACATATGTTGCAGTTACTTTTTTTGTTTTGATGTGTTTATTGTTTGTAAAAACTGTCTTGCATTTTCTAAGAAAAGATTTTTAGACTAGCCTATTTCTAGCCTATTTCTTTGCATATTTTCTTGTTTTAGATGACAGTAACCTTGGCTATGTTCTCTCTAAATCATTTTTTTAAATGCAGAACCCTGCCTTTATTTTAATCAAGTGAGTTGTACCCCTATTTGCATCGAAATATTTCATAAAACTCTTCAACAAATCACAATGTTTCAAAATTTGTGTGCCTTAAAACTTGCAAGAAATTATAGAACTTTCTTATTTCTTTAGGAAAGCAGGTTATTCAGTCATTGTAATCCAATTGAATTTTTTCAATTTTTAATCCGTAAAATCATTTAATATTTATCTTTCTTTATTTACCATCTGTAAAAATCAAACTTTTTACAATCGCTGCTAAGTGTGTTAGTGAAGCTTCTCTTGAAAAAAAAAATAATTTTTTAATAAAATATAGAAAAATCTGTCTAAAGTTGAAGCCAAATATTTGCATCTGTTTAATAATAAATGGATACTTTTCAGTTAAGCCAGGCATCAGTGTTACACATATATGTATATACATATCTGTGTATAAATTTAACTCTTGGCGCTTGGCCTAAAAAGTACAAATAAATGTTTTTGAATAAAATATTAATGTTGCTTTATTTGTTTAATTTATTTGAAGTATTCTTTCCTGTATTCATTTTCTGTCTGCAGTAAACATGATGCTTGGTAAAAAAATTTCTTCAAATTTTTGCTCCATCCCAGTTATTTTGTTCTGCAAATGTACGTGATCTCTGGGTCAAAACTAGCCTTTTTTGCTAGTTTCAGCCTGGAGCAAACATTAATTTCGACACCCTGCCCCTCACACGCAATAAAAGTTATCGATCGTAGGTACATTATTAAAAATAAATAAATCTTTAAAAAACAATTAATGACAGTTAAAATGCTAGCAGGAAATATGTAAACAATGCTCACAAGGTATTAAGATTAGCATGAGAGTTAAGAGTCTTCATTAGTCATGCAAAGAAACTGGATTATTTTATTTTATTTATTTATTTATTTTTATGCTTTAGAATAGTTCAGATTGAATTCCAACCAGGTTAGAATTTTCTTTTTCAAATTTTGGTTGTAGATTTATTTTTTAATAAAGTCACCTCTATTTTCACAAATTTGAAAAGAACAATCCCCAAGTTTTAACATTAGCTTGTGGGTTTCTTTTGTACTTGGTATATGTATGTGTATGCATATATGCACACATTTTTGCATGAAAGGACAAAATCTTCGTTTGGTATTGGTGTCTCCCTTTGCCTTTCATGCTGGCTTCCGGCAGTGTTCTCGCTGTCACTCGCCATTGTGCCAAATTGCAACCAAATTCTTCATTTGCAAGTAAACAAGCGATTAGATTCACCAAATTACTAGTACTTAGTTTTTGCTTTTTCTTTCCTTTTATTTATTTATTTATTTATTTATTTATTTATTTTTGGCGTGTAAAAGTTTAATATTTTAAATTTTTTTAATATATTTATGTAACATATTTTTAATATTTGTAGCAAATAGTTGAAATTAGATTAATAACAATCGTTGTCGCAGTTATAAGAACTTAGGTTATTTTAGAAGATATTGAAAAAAAAGGGTACATTAAAGGATTAAAGTTTTTTTTTTTTCGCTACACGGCGAATCTATTTTGCTAGTACTTTTTTCATATGGCGAATATTTTTTATTAGCCAAATTACTAACGTTGGTAAAATGTCTGCGAGAACACTGCTTCCGGGGCACACGTCCCCCTTTACTTCCCTAGTTTCGGCACTGCATGATCTTAACACTAAAAATAAATAATACAATGTTTCAAACACATGGCGTTTTTAGTGTGATTATTTTATTCAGAAACTTGCAAGAGTTTCTTTAAATACTATGCTAAGTAATAGGCAAGTAAATATTCCTATATTTAGTATATTCATACTTAAACAGAATTTCCTTACTGTTGCAAATTTGACTTAAATGAAATTTAAAGCCATTTTTTTTCTAAACTTTGTACATGGCTTAATAAAGATTAAATTTTATTTTTCTAAAAACTAATAGCTTATCTGTGTTATATAAAGCTAAATATATTAAAAAACTTTAATATGTGTGTTTATATTTTCAATTTATTTAAAAATAATTTTAAAAACCTGATTTAAATCAATGACTTAAAAAATCCATTGATTTTAATCATGATTAAAACCAATTATGTTGATTTAAATCAACAAACCCTGTGGAATAATGGAGAAGGTACCTTAATTTCTTTGAATTTACTGATTGACTCCTGATTTAAATCAATGACTTAAAAAATCCATTGATTTTAATCATGATTAAAACCAATTATGTTGATTTAAATCAACAAACCCTGTGGAATAATGGAGAAGGTACCTTAATTTCTTTGAATTTACTTAGGTCAAATGTAAAAATAATGGAAGCTCTTCTTGATGCCACATGTGATCATTTATATTAAATTTTATTTAATTGATTTATGTAGCTTCAATTATTTTATTTATTATTTTTTAGGCACAAATTGTAGAATCCGTAAAGTCCCAGCATGGATAAATGAAAGTATATATGGATAAATCCTGCAAATATCCAGCACTCAAAGCTCAGTTCTAAATAAAATTTTGAAATTGTTAAGTTTTCTTTAAATATTTCTAAATAAGACATCATAATAAAATAAAAGATTCTTATCAAAGCTATGCATATGTGTATCTTCCTGTTATATATTCTTTAATCATACTTAATTTATATTAATTAATACATTCTTTAAAGTATCCAAATAAAGATAATTAAAGGCAAGTCCATGAGTTTTCTGTCATAGAAATAAATGGAACTTGTTGTTTTAAAAATGAAAATACATGTGCAAAATTATTACAATAATGACAATTACTGGAAATGATAACGTTGAAAATTTTATTTAATACAGTAGACTTCCTCAAATCTGCACAGCTTGGGACCAGAGATTGTGCGGATTTTAGCAATTGCAGATTTCTGATCAACTATTCTGGAAACTATAATGAATGATTACAGTATAATTAAATATTATGATAAGTAATAAAGTAAAATAATAAAAATTCACATAATTTTCAAATGATTTAAATATTAAAAGCAAAGGCCAAATTAATAATCCATTATGAATGATTAAATATTCATTATAAAATTTAAATGTATTTTTCCTAAATTATTCAATGAAACTTGCCTCATAAAGGTACATTACTAATTCACATCAAAATCATAAAACAAAGAAATATTATTTCAGGTTTATCCAGACTTAATAATCAAAAAAGCTTGATTAATATATAAATTATATTTGGTAAGATGATTATTATGAGTGATATCAGCAAATCTTCAATTTTTTCACAAATAAATTTATTCTTCCTTCATGAAAAAACATGAATTCAGTAATATTAGCAAAAATTATAAATTAAAATATGTATGGAATTTATATAAAACTAAAAAGGTCAAATTTTGTCTCTATACTTGAACTAACTGTTTCATTGTTTACATTTGTAAATTATGTGCAGATTTGAGAGAGTCTACTGTATTTGAATCTTTTTTATTATCATTGTTTTTGCTACAATTTTAATGTAATCAAATGATAATCATCAGAAATATTTAACTGTTTTTAGTTTAACTGTATATTTATTTATTAAATAAAAAAGCAAATTAAACTTTGCAGAGAAAATATAAACAATTTTTTGTTGTAAATTAAGTTGAAAACAATTTTTATAAGTAAGTAAATAGCCATCTGTTCTATAGTTTTCATTAATAAATATATATTGAGAAATTTAATTATTTATTTACATGTAATATATTGAGAATCTGAAACTTAAAGTAAAATGTAATTCGGGTTTAGAATTGAAAGTTACACCCAAAACTAAATATGGAAAAAAAAAATTACAGTACAGAACCATTTATCCGGAATGGTTGGGGCAGATATATTCCAGATAACTGGTTTTTCTGGTTAACTGGTTAGGCAATAAACCAGCATCCATTTGGTAAGTTTTATGAATATATGTGGTTATGGTATTACTTCTAATTTTCAATTGATTATTAGATTACTTGAATTAATAATCAGATGCAAGTAAAATTAAAAAATAGAATTTGAAGGGATATAATTTATAGGAATCCTTTGGGTACAAGAATTTTTCTGTTTCCTCTGTATAAAAATTGAAAACATCTAAAGTACAACTAAATATGTTTCCATTTCAAAAACTAGATGTTGTCATCAAATTATACAATTATTTCAAGCAATGCATTTGTCAAATTGGCCACATATGCCACTTTTTTCTGCAAAGATTCCATTATCAGCCTATTAGAAATAGAATTCTTGGTAACTAGTTTAACGGATAACTGGTTTCCGGATAAATGGTTCCATACTGTATATATTATGCTTTCAGTCGTAGTGTCAGTTTGGTTAGAAACTGATTCCAGATAAACAATTGCTATGTTGTATTTTCAGTTTTGTTTGTGTATTATAGTTATATCTCAAAATTAAGTGTTTTAATTTTTTATATGTGGTGGTAACATTTTCTGTGATTTATATTTTATCCTCTTAAGACCTGAGCATAAAATAATTCTACAAATATATATTTATTGCTTTTGCATAATCGAAATGACACCATAGATGACAGAAAGAGTCATTTTTGTGAAATCAGTACTTTAGGGGACTGGTAATTTAGATTTACAAAAATGGATATAAAAGTACTAATCCCCTTAAAACATCAGTTTAACTATCAGCAACATAAATTTACGCAATAACAAAATTAAAGTCTTTGAACAAGTAAATATTCAGCAAATCCTCAATTTTTTTTATTGTAAAGCATTTAAGTTAAATAATCCTAAATATTTCTTACTTTCTTGGCCACAATGTCTTGAAGGTATTTTCGAAACTCAGATGAAAATAACATTTATTTTATGAAGTAATATTCATCAATACTGACATTTATTGGTTTTGTTTTAATGCAAAAAATATTCAGCTGTATAGATGTAAAGTAAAATTGCAAAAAATTCGAACAGTTTAGTTTTTATGATGAAAAAAATGAAGGTACACATTTGTGTATCTCAGGTCTGAAGCGGTTAAGAAAAAATGAAACACAGCAAATGTTGTTTGAAGTCAATTTCTAACCAAAATATTTATACTGACATTAGACTAAAAGAGTCTTTTATAAGGAAGAGGGAGAGAAAAGATAATATAACTATTACAGATTTTTATAGAATCAATTACAAAATCAATTACTAGCAATAAATTTTAAAGGGCAAATTGAAAAAAGTTAACTATAATTATGTTAAACATTAAAAGATGCATTTTCAAAAATGAGACAACAATCTTAATATATATCCATATATATACTTATTTAATTACATCATTTTGTTAAATTTGTATGATTTTTTTAAAAAGTTGTTTACCTTACATTAAAAAAGTCCAAGATTTTCTATCAGTGGCTGTCTGATCATCCCAATTTTTGAACAACAGATGGCATATTGGTGTAACATCGCTTATTTGCTCCGTCCAAATATTTTATGATGTTTGTTGGTGCTTAAGACTGTTTGTTCTCAACTGCTCTGCTCAACAAGCACAAAATTTTGTGCACAGTTACAAATTCATTTTTCAACAGAAAAATATATAATTGAAATACCTGATTATGGGAGCAATTTAGAATTGAAAAGTGTTTTCTATTTTTTGATCAATAAATTATTTTTTGGTTTATAAGCATTTTTGATCATGTGACATGGTATTTTTCTGCTTTCGTCAGGAAATTCAATTCAAAATAATTTTGATAGTATTTCTTCAAACATCTATTGCATTTGCAAGAGGGAAAACGAGTGCAATTAGATAGTTTCTGAACAACACCATCTGCTAGTTTCATGCATTTTTGAGCAAAAATAAATTAAAACTTTTGTCATAAAATAGCCCTTTAAGATTTATTATCGTTCTTTAATAATTTGCCAACCAATTGTGTGTGATGTAATTATCAGATAACACATTGCGCCTGATGTTCAATAGGGCTACATGTCCACTGGAAACAAAACATTTTTCGCTTTTCACTTTAGACATTATTAATTTCTTTGTAAAATACAATTTTATTTAAGTACAGATCTTTAATTTGAAACAGTATAAAAAATTATTGAAGGTAAAAATCAAAATTAAAACAAAAGATAGTACAAATCAGTCCTTTTAACTTTACTGTGCCAAAACTATTATGGCTGTACTGTTTATTATGTCATATAATGTTGAAATAATTATGTCATATGACTGTCATAATGAAATTTGTTGCAACAGTATAAAAGTATAAAATAGAGCCCCTTTTCATACATAATGAATAAAAATTCAAAGCCTGGTTGTTGTGATTACAGGCATACAAATAGACTATTTTCAATCAAGATTGGAAAAAAAAAGGAAAGAAAGAAAGAAAACAAAATATACATCCTCTGGGAGACTAAGTGAAGCACAAGAAATTTGACTGTGTGATATATATCAATGCTATTTAAATTGTGCAATATATATTCACTTTTAAATATTTTTGCATATATTTATTTTGATTTATGTAGTGAGATTAGTTACTTTTATTCTAGCCATGTGCAAATTTTGCTCACAGCATTCTTTCTTGCCTTTTATTTTTCACATATTGGTATTTATGTAAAAGAATGTAAGTGTTATGTATTTTATACTAAACAAGTGATTGGCCATGGTTCTCTCTATCACTCGCCATTGTGCCAAATTGCGACTAAATTCTTCATTTGGCGAGTAAACAAGCGCTTAGATTTGCCAAATTCGTAGTACTCAATTTTTGCTTTTTCTTTCTTTTATTTTTCATTTTTCATACACATGCATATACAAATATTTTTAATATATTTGTATCGAATACTTCAAATTAGATTAATAACAATCATTGTCCCAGTTATAAAAACTTGAGTTATTTTAGAACGTATGGAAAAAAGGGAATACATTAAAGATATTTTTTTAGCACTACAAGCCGAATCTATTTTGCTAATACTTTTTTTTCATTTGGCGAATGTTTTTTATTTCTAATTAGCCAAATTATTAACATTGGTCAAATGTCGGCGAGGACACTGTGAATGGCTATATTTAAAATAAATGAAATCAGAATGGGCTGGTTATCAGAATATTTGGCAATTTATCATCTGTGTCTGACTACCATAAAACTACTAAAGATTGTTAAAAAATGATTAAATTTTGCATTTTCTTTTACTCAAAAATTGAAACGTTCCTTATTTCCTTTTATACATTTTTTTTAAACTTTTGCAGTCATAATGATATTTTACTCTGAATTTTAATTAAGTTTATTTATTTTTTTTTTTATTTTTTTTTTTTCAGGTGCTGTCAAGGAAAAAAGTACATATCAGGGTAGCATATTGAAGAAGTAGTAAAGACATAATTATGCCATGTAAAAGAATGCAAATGTTATGTAAAAAAAAAATCAGAAAATGTAAATTAAAGTTTATCAAATATTAAATATATTTATTGTTCTTAGTTTATTTTGATGTTTTTCCCCTTAACATTGGTTGTAAATACACCTGTTTTAGAAATTAAATTTTTTAAAACTTTAAATTGATGCATTTTATAGCAACGAGTAAAGTATTTGTGTTATTATTTAGAAATATTACACCATATTGGAATAAAAGATGTAAATAGATTTAGTTGCAGTTTTGTTATGGATTTTGAGAAAAAACAAACATCATTGGCATATTAAAAAAGGATTTTTCTACATGTTTCATGTGCTTAATATCAAACTTTCCATACATTTACTATAAAAATTAAAGAATGAAATGGAATCGCATACATAGAAAAACTAATTTGAATAAAAATATAATTTAATTGAAACAAAAACTTATTGCAATCTAAAATACAACTATGAAGAACAAAATAAGTTATCAGGTAAGAAGTGTTAAATATCATGAAATCTGATAGACTAAGTATTTCAAATTCTTATGATCCTGTGTCTTTATAATCGAAGCTATTAAAAATCAAAGAGAAAGAAAAATGTACTTAAATCTATCTAAAAATACAAGTTTGTTTAACGAACTTTAGTAATTGATTGTGTAATTGCTTTTGTATTTAAGATGGGATATCATGATTTTTTTTATTTTCTTATGATGTATATTAAAAAATTCCAAAATTTATGCTATCTTAGTGGCAATTGATCATCATAAGTTTCTTACTCTTAAAGAATTAAGCTAAAGATTTTGGTTTAAGGTAAATAATATAAATAAATGATTATTGACAGAAATTTTTAGTAGCAAATATTCCGCAAAATGGTTACCTACATATTTTTTTTAATGTATTTCTCGGAATTTTAATTTATAGAAGTGTAAGTAAATTAAAAAAATACAAAGAATATTTGTTATTTGTGAATGAAGTATCTTCTTTCTGAGTTTTCATTTTTTAGGCATATAGTAGGAAATTACTTTTACTTTTTTTTACTCTTTAATTTTTATAAAATGTCTAATCAAGAAAAGAGAGAGAGAGAAATAATAAAAATATGGAAAATAACTAAAAGAAATCCAATAAATAATTTTAGAATTTTGTTGATATTTGATTTAGAACATACTCAATTTTTTTCTTTTTAAGTAAAAACTTCTTGCATATTCACAATTTCATTTTTGAAATGAAATACAAAAATTTTCACATTGTACATTATGTATTCACATAGAAAAAAAGTATGTTGAAAACTGAAATGTGTATAATATTAACCGAAAAGTATAAAGTAAATTCAATATATTATATCAGCTAATGAACAAAGAATCCTACCCAGTTATATCTCATTCATTATATACTACGTATTAGTTTTTATTGTTGCGTATATAGGGTTCTTTTGATCTTATGTTTAGACAACTTCCAACTCTTGTTTCTTAGAAAAGTAGAAAATAATTTATTTACAGATTTTCAGAACAACAGAGTCTTCGAAACTCATAAATATTACTAGATATTCAAAAATAACTGTTCAAATCTATCGTACAAGTGCAGATATAGGTCCCAAAGACTCATTATACAACGTCTCAACACTAAAATCACATTCAAAATAACATAAATAAGACTCAAGCAAACTTGCTTAAACAATCGCAGCTCACTCAATCACTGACTGGTAAATAATAACAACAACAGCTCGTATTGCTCTCCTTATATAGGCTCGTAGCATGCACGGGAAATTTCTACAACCTTCTCGAAAAATCCAGAAACCAAGGAAAAAACATTCAATGTATCAGTAGACCTAAGGGGGGGTTTACCATAGAGAGAGAAGGGTTACCATCGCCAACAATCGCCAAGTTTGTCGCCAATCGCCGATATATCGTTAAATTTGGCAACCAAAATTAGTCGCCAAAATTGACGAAGATCACGACCAAAGAGCATTTGAGAAGGGGAGTAACCAGTGGCCTCATGAGTGGCACTCCTGTAGGCAAGCAGGAAAAGAGGCAATTTCTTGTCCCAGTCCTGTTGGTCTCTAGACACCAGGAGAGAGAGGCTATTTAGGATGGTACGATTGAACCGTTCCACCATGCCGTCCGATTGAGGGTGTAGAGGTGTTGTTCGAGTTTTGTCCATGCCGAGTAGTTCACACATTTCCTTGAACACAGCCGAATCAAAATTTCTTCCTTGATCGGAATGGATTTGAAGAGGAACTCCGTATCTGGAAACCCAGTGTTGAATCAGTATGTCTGCTACGGTTACCGCCTCTTGATTAGGAATGGCATATGCTTCAGGCCACTTAGTGAAGTAGTCCATGACAACGAGGATGTACTTATTGCCATCAGATGTTCTAGGAAGTGGACCCAGGATGCCTAAAGCAATTCGTTCGAAAGGAGCTCCTACATTATAACGTTGCAATCGTCCACGGGTGCGCCTCTTTGGACCTTTACGTGCTACACAGGTGTCACAAGTTCGACACCACTTCTCCACGTCACTGCGAACATTATTCCAGTAGAAACGCTCTCGAACCTTTTGCAGGGTCTTCATTACACCAAAATGACCTCCTGTGGGACTACCATGCAGTTCTTGAAGGACAATAGAAATTCTAGACTTAGGGAGTAGTAGTTGCCATCTACATGTCTTTCCATCGTCAGACTCCCATTTTCGGTACAAGATGCCGTTCTTCAAGTGTAAGGAATCCCAGAGAGCCCAATAACGTTTAGTCGTAGGATGGTAATGGGCCATGTCTTGCCAGCTGGGCTTCCTGTTGGACTCCTCTTTCAGCTCTAGAATTGGCTTAATTTCAGGATCAGCAAGTTGATCTTTACGCAGGCTCTCGTCACTCCACGGATCTTGCGATGATGTAGACCCAGTTGTAACTTGTCTTACTATAGGACCTTTGACATTAAATTTCTTCTCAACCCGGTCGCAGTATCTACAATTCTCTGAGCGGGGTCTTCTTGAGAGAGCATCTGCATTTCCATGTGATGAGCCTTTTCGATGGCGTATCTCCATATCGTACTCTTGAACCCACATAGCACACATTCATCTATAAGTCATCTAGAAGCTGTAAATACAAGACGTCCAAACATCTATAGGTTATCTAAAAATATCCACGATACTCTCTTTTTACGTCTATTAGAAATAACATGTGTGATCTCTCTGAGTTCCTCCAGACGTTAATTACATCCAGATAGTCTACAAGACTACATCTATAAGACCTCCAAGCAAGAGTATTTTTTTCCATAAGAGATGCATAATGCGTGTTATTCGCAAATCCATTGGATGCAGTCTTGAGTATTTCCTAAGGACATGGAGTAAAGGATTTCCTTTAGATGTTAAAAAGAGTAAAAGCCACAGATCGTCTGTTGCAGGTCACAGACGTCTGATAGAAATCTAAATTAGAATGTCAGATCGACGTCTGTTTATTTACTGATATGCACATCTAAATAATATTATGGAGATTATAGATGTATTCATACTATAAGTCGACGTCTTATAGATAACGTGTGTTGTGTGGGAAGCTTTTGTAACCACCTGGCTATCTGGCCTTCAGGGTTCTTAAAATTCAATAGCCAAGTTAGAGAAGCATGATCAGTTCGGATAAGGAATTTTCGACCGTAAATATAATGATGAAAATGGTCTATGGCTTTCACTACAGCAAGAAGCTCTTTTCTTATTACGCAGTAGTTTTGCTCTGCCTTTGATAAGCACTTGCTGAAATAGGCGATAACACGCTCCTGGGCGTCGATTTCCTGGGACAGTACAGCGCCAATGCTTTCGTTACTTGCGTCCGTATCAAGTATAAACTGTTTATCGATTTGAGGATATGACAGAATTGGAGTGGATGTTAAAGCCTCCTTAAGCTTTTCGAAAACAGCGTCACATTCCTGTGTCCACATAAATTTTTGATTGGCTTCTGTTAATTTATGAAGTGGTCTTGCAATCATCGAGAAGCCTTTGACAAATTTTCTGTAATAGATGCATAATCCTAGAAAGCTCCGAAGCTGGTGAACATCTGCTGGACGATTCCAATTTTTCACAGCCGATATCTTCTCCGGATCAGTCCTAACTCCTTCCGCCGAAATGATGTGTCCAAGGTAGGCGACTTCATTACGAAACAAACTGCACTTCGAAGGGCTTAACTTCAAATTAGCTTCCTTTAACTTTTGTAGCACCCGCCTGAGGTTGTTCAGATGTTCATCAAAAGATTTTCCTATGATTATGATATCGTCTAAATAAACAAGACATGCCTCATATGACAGCCCCCGGAGAACCGTTTCCATAAGGCGTTCAAAAGTTGCAGGTGCATTACATAGGCCAAAAGGCATTACCTTGAATTGCCATAATCCTTGTCCCGTTGTGAAGGCAGTCTTCTCGCGGTCGTCGGGATGGATCTCTACCTGCCAGTAACCACTCTTCAGATCCAGAGTCGAGAACCAGGTGTTGCCCGCAAGTGTGTCAAGAGTGTCGTCAATCCTTGGTAGAGTGTAACTATCTTTTTTAGTGACGTCATTCAGTCGGCGGTAGTCTACACAAAATCTTGTAGAACCATCCTTCTTTCTTACTAATACAATGGGAGACGCCCATGGACGTCGATGGTTCGATGACGTCATTTTCTTCCATATCCTTAATTAAATTTTGCACCTCTTCTTGATTGGCAAAAGGTAATCGTCTAGGGTGTTGTTTAATAGGTGAGTGATCTCCAGTATCGATTCGGTGTTGCGCCATTTTAGTTCGTCCAAAGTCTTCAGATGTTTGGGAAAATAAACTTCGGAATTCCCTAATTAAACTTTCCGCAGCGTCCAACTGTTTTGGATATAAGTCAGTATTTTGTAACAAATCCTTGACTAAATTATCTGAAGATTTCTCAGAATGACTGGAATTTTGACTTATGCACGTCACAGGAGCACATGATGCTATCACCTCTCCTTTCTTGATAGTCCTCGTCTTATCACTGATGTTAGCAATTCTGACTGGAATTGTCTTTTTCGAGAGGTCTACTACAGAAGAAGCCACCAATACTCCTGCTTGTGTACTATTGTCTTCTGGACAATCTATATGGCCAAATCGGTAATTAGTTTCATTTTTAATTACAGCTGGAACTAAAAATTCTGTTCTTGGATCTAGATTGATGTCTTCTTTGGCTATTACTGCTTGTTTACATTCAATTTCGTTATTCAATCCAAAGAGGCTTATTTCTTCAAATTTTGAGAGCATTTTGTTATTTTTGAAATCAAGTTTGAAGCCAAACTTCTTCAGAAAATCTAGTCCGATTAAGCAAGGATCTGTTATGTCAGCCACATATGCCGTATGATAATATTTCCTTCCTCCAGAGTTGATGGTTAAATTTGCCTTTCCATATATGCCTATCTTGTCGCCCGTCACAGTTTGCAGAGTAACGCATGGTGGAGTCCAGATGAGTTTAGATTTCAATTTTCGAGCCAAATCTTCTCTTATTATTGTTACATTGGCTCCTGCATCGACAATCATACGGCACTGAATTCCGTTAATAAAGCCTATCACATATAATTCATTATCACCGCCACTCATTTTTGATATCTGGAGGATATTCAGGTGGGGCTTTTCATTCTCTGGCAACCTCCGCCCCGCGAGATGGCCAAAATTTAGTTTCCCTGCTGACTGTTTGAATTTATCTCACAATCGTGGATTTTGGGGCAATTTCTTCGGAGATGTTCTGTATCACCGCATCCCCAGCACGTGAGATTCTGTCTTCTTGAGCTTGTTCTTCCGTATTTTAAAGCTTCAATCTCTTGATTTATTTTCCTAATTTCTTTCAAGAAGTCGATCTCAGTGTCTGAGCTTTTGTTCACCGTTGCCCCTCGGACTGAATGACGATCTCTTCGTCTGGCTTGTGTAGCTGCTTCCAACTTTAAGGCATATAGTAATGCAGCCTTTAAATCTTGTACATCTGCCATTCGTACCGCTCTCTGCAATTCGGGATCTTTTATTCCGTCTACAAAGTACTGCAGTGAGAGCATTTCCTGTACATTTGTTGGGCAGTCCATGAATGCTAAATTTGCCAGCCGTTCTATTTCTGAGGCAAACTCTTGAAGGGTTTCACTCGATTTTTGATGGCGGCTCTTCATTTGTATTCTCGTATAATCTTTCAAAAATTTTTCTCCGAATCTCATTTCAAGTGCACAACTTAGAGTCTCAAAATTGAGTTGCGTCATATCGGGCAATGTTTGCAGCACGTCGGCGGCTTCTCCTCTCAAAGATGCTGCCAGTTGACAAGCTTTCACCTCGTCACTTCATTTGTTCGCTTCGGCTACAATGGTGAATTGGGTCTTGTAAACTTGCCAGGAACTCTTTCCGTCGTATGTCGACAGCTTGATGTGCACGGGAGAAGCAGGCGGATTCCTAAATTCTTCATAAATACCACTGGACGCTGAAAGCTTCTTCTCAAGATCTTGTACTTTTTTATTTAGCTTTTTATCTACTTCACCTATTTTCTCTTCAACGTTACTTATTTTCTCTTCAACGTTACAAACTTCATTCTGAATTTTCTCTTCTACTTCCTCTATTTTCCTTTCCATTTTCTCTTCAACATTACTAACTTCATTCTGAATTTTCTCCTCTACCGAATCTATTCTTCTCTCTACCGACGAGAACTTTTCTTCCAAAGTTTTCTTCATTTCTTCTTGGCTTTTATTAACTTCCTCCTTTAATTCTTCCATTCTCTCTTGGCTTCTTCTCATTTCTTCAGTCACCTCTTCTTGGCCTTTTTCAATTTTATTTGTCAACTGTTCCATTCTTTCTTCGTTTTTATTCATTTTGTCCGCCAACTCTTCTTGGCCTTTATTCATTTTCTCCGCCAACTCTTCTTGGCCTTTATCCATTTTATTTGATAATCCATTAATAGCTTTCAACAACTCACTCAGTTGCTCTTCCGTTGCTCTCGTTTTCGCCATAAGATTCCAAATTCTGACACAAAAAATTGTTGCGTATATAGGGTTCTTTTGATCTTATGGTTAGACAACTTCCAACTCTTGTTTCTTAGAAAAGTAGGAAATAATTTATTTACTGATTTTCAGAACAACAGAGTCTTCGAAACTCATAAATATTACTAGATATTCAAAAATAACTGTTCAAATCTATCGTACAAGTGCAGATATAGGTCCCAGAGACTCTTTATGCAACGTCTCAACACTAAAATCACATTCAAAATAACGTAAATAAGACTCAAGCAAACTTGCTTAAACAATCGCAGCTCACTCAATGACTGACTGGTAAATAATAACAACAGCAGCTCGTATTGCTCTCCTTATATAGGCTCGTAGCATGCACGGGAAATTTCTACAACCTTCTCGAAAAATCCAGAAACCAAGGAAAAAACATTCAATGTGTCAGTAGACCTAAGGGGGGGGGGTACCATAGAGAGGGAAGGGTTACCATCGCCAACAATCGTCAAGTTTGTCGCCAACTTGGCGATATATCGCCAAATTTGGCAACCAAAATTAGTCGCCAAAAGTGACGCCAACTGGGCGATATCTCTAATATTTCGCAAAGCTGCCATAGACATTCACTGAAAATAATAGACAAGTTTGCTTGATAACAGAGACAATGTAACAAAAACTAATATTAGTAAAGAAATGGAGCTTAATAAGATTATTTACATTATTTTACAGTACAAACACTAACTATTTACAAAATTCGTAACACTATTAAAGGATGTTTGAGAACAGAAATAATATATTTCACTTGAAATAAATTAGTATTTTTTTAGAGTTCATTTTTAATGCTTATTTTAAAATTAATATTTTTATTGTAATTTATTTATAAAGAATTATTATATGTTTGTGAAAAACAACAGCAAGCAATTATATAAAAAGAAATCTAATAAAAAATGTTTTAATAAAAAAATAAGAAAAATGATTTATAATTAAATAGAGGGGAAGTTCTGTTGCCCTCATCTGTTCTTTCCAAATGGTGCTCCGATTTTTATTAATTTTATCCTGCACAGTGGTGTTCTATTTACACATTGGTTATCTAAACATTTCTATTAAAAAAATAGCCATATTCTGGGTAATTGTCCAGGCTACCAGTATTTTTTAATAAAAATGTTGCATTATACCCTCCCTCCTGTATAAGATAAAATAAATAAAAACCAGAAAATCATGTAGAAATGAAACGTGGAGGAATTTGCATCTTCCTCATCTTTTTTTTAATCCTTATCTTATTCATTATTTTATTATTATACTAGCAGTTACCCGCGACTTCGTTCACATAACATTTAAAGAAGAAATAATTGATCAATCAAGCAAAAAATTTCGATGATGAAAAACATGTGTAATTAACTTTTTATCGCGAATTTATGGTAAAAAACTTCTGATAATCCCTATTTGCTAATTTACTTGCTGGTTAAAATTTTCCTTTCAGCGATTAATACTAATAGATAGAAACATTCTTGAATTCTTTTGTTCAGCCCTGTAGTTTTCCAAGTGCCTTTAATACACGAAAGTATCTTTCTAAAATTTAGTTCAAACAAAAATATTTCTTATTACTACCTAAATTACATTTTCAGAAATTATCATCCGAAGACAACCTTGTATCCAGTTCTTTGCGGGACCCTGTATATCATTTTATATCTATACTACAAACATTTCTTAGTTTACTAAATGCATTTCAAAATAAAAATGCATATTTTATTTAAAAACCACCTTTACGTAAATTACGATCATATTCAGTAACCTTTCCGAGATCTTTTGTGTAACCCTGTATATCTAAATTTAACTATTTATACTATTACCATTTATACTCTCCATTTAATGTGCATACATTTAGCGAAACTTAAAAGCACAAATCATAATTCAAAATGCATTTCATCCATGCAACAGTCATCATCCATCATATACAGTACTTCGAATAGAATATATAATATTTGAAATCTTTTGTGTGTCCCTGTAAATGCTATGCACTTCGTATTATGCATGAAATAACTCACATTAAGTCTCAGCAACGTATATCAATTTGATTATACATGAAATCGTTTACCATAATTAAAATATGTCGGAAAAACTGTTCTTTCCTTTATTCTTATGCAATGGAATTCTTCTGTGTAACCCTGTAAATGAATAATAAGTGTCCTTTTCACTACATACTTTACAAAATGCATATAAATTTGAATATGTTTCACAGGGTGTAACATCGTTAAATTTAATTAAAACGATTTTCCCCATAATGCCGTAATGTAAGGAATTTTTTTGACAATCCCTATAAATAAACTAATCATGGTAGAAACTTTATTTTCAATAACTATTCGTGCTAGGTAAACGTTAAGAACGTTCAAAAATTTCATGGAAATCGGAGTATATTCACTAAAATTAAAAAGCGACCAGACAGACAGACAAACCGAAAGCATTAATAACTTTTCAACTTTGTTCGAAAGTGTTAAAAAATTGAGCCAAAAATATATTAATCAGTAGTTTTATTTTCCGCTTTTACCCCACAAAATATTTCTTCCATTGATAATTATGAGTTTTGAATAAAAATATTCATTTGTATGTAACTTATAACTTATTAATTAATATAAGTAAAAAATATTTCTGATTCATTTTAAATATGACGTCATTATTTATCTCGCTCCATTAGCTACTGATATTCATACCCCTTGTATTTTTAACGACTGCTATAAAGTACCTGTTTTATTTCAACTATGACGTCACATTTTCATAAGTGAACCATTTTATTAAAAATATAATTCTTTTTCATTCTTTTTTACTTTTAATTTATGTCGCCATATTTTACACAAAAATTCCCATTAACTAAACAAATATCCTAGTTAAATATATTATAAAAAATACACCCTTTATTTTTATTTCAAACATGACGTCATATTTATTTTCTTTTAAATTACTTTATTATTCGCGTTTGTAATGACCGAAAGGTGGCGTTGTATAGACCCGATAATCGTTTGTTTACGTAGTGCTATTTGTTCCATGCTGCAGCATAGCGAAATCCGTTTAAAGAGCTATTTAAAGTGCAGTTTTTTATCTTTTTTATTTAATTATGGGAGATAAATTACAAATATCGACAGTTTTAGAATTTCTAGATGCTGGAAAATCTAGTAATTGCTTTAGAGAAGCTGAAGCAATTATTGATTCAAAGAGATTAGCAATGTGCGGCATTAAAGAATGCAAAGAAGAAGAAATGGAGATTGTAGGCTCGTGTTTACAAACAAGCCAAACAAAAGGAAATCCCCATATTATTTCAGGTTTGCTAGTAAAGGAAAACAAAAATTTGAAAATAAAAAAATTTTCTTGCTCTTGCAAAGCTGGAGCAAGCGAATCATGCAAGCATTGTGTTGCTGTCATGTTATTTTGCCATGAGTAAGTCAAATGTACTTTTTATATTATAGATCTAAACTTTGTGTATAAAATTTTGATTTTAGATAATTTTAATACAAAGAACCCAACGTTGCATGCGTTATAGAACTGTTTATTTATTTATTTATTATAGAACTGTTTATTTATTTATCGGCCTTTTAAACACTGATTTCAGCGGAAGATGTTCATGGTATCAGTTATATTTCGTTTCAGACTTTGTCCGCGAGAGGGCGTCTATTTCATTTCGAATGCGAATAGTTTTTCGCGTGGAAGTTTTTTATTAAAAATTCATTGCCGCTGAAAAATTATTATTCCAATTTTTTATTTTCTTGGCAACAGGAAAGGAAAATGGTTAAAATTTATTTGAAAAAAGCCTATTAATTTTGTATGAAAATTAATTAAATTTTGAATTATTAAGGAAAATATTTGAATAAAATAAATAAAAATTAGCCTATGTTCATTCCACGCCTATAATCTATCTATATGCAAAGATTCAAAGACATTAATCCATCCGTTTTGAAGCCAAGTTTATTCCAATTTTTCGGACACACTTTCACATTTATAATATATATAAGGATTCTTTTCTTAATGATTATATTTGCTGTTGTTTTTAGCAAACATAACTCCTAATGAATAAATCACAATCAAAATATTCATTTAAAAGTAAGCATTCAAAATGAATGCTAGAAAATTACTAATCTCTTTCAATGTTTTGCATCATTTTATGCCGGACAAGCAAAGGATGAACAATTCTATTCATTTTATCTCGTGCTATGAGCGTCCTACTGCCATCCTATAAATGTCAAAAAATGACGTTTGGAGGACGTGAGTAGGTGTCGCTTTTTGCTCCCCTCCGGACGTCCACCGAAACATGATCGGATATTATAGGATTTCCACCGGACAAGGCTATATACTAAATAAGACGCTTATCGTATGTCCGCAGGACGAGTTTGTGCCATATGGGTAGATTTAGATATTTGGATACTGAATTTGATATCAGAGTGATTTTAGATTTTGTTCAGGTAGGATTCCTCGATAATCAAATGACGACACACGGGCTATTTCATTGAAACGATTTTGGACAAAGGGTGTCACCAAGTATCTTGTTGATCCGGCCACCATAGTGAATAAAAAAAAATTTAGAACTAGAAAAATTCGCCTAACATACAAAAATATCACTACAGGTATCACACACTTATACAAGTTTCAAATCGTTATAAATACAAAAATAATTATAGCTTTCTGAAGATGTTAATTATCTCAGTGAATATCGTAAAGTTTGGAATAGGAACAAATGCAAAGTATGCATATTTACATAAAATAAAACTGGTCATAACAGCTAATCAGTTAATGCAAAATTTACAGAAAATAAGAGTGAATGGTAGAGGCTATACCTACCCATGAAAATTGAAACTCACTTAGAGAGTTTGGCGGTCTAAGATAACTTCAATATTCAATCTGGACAAGTTTATTATGAGATAATTTCTAACTGCACATTTTGCATACAAAAATTTCTCTCGAATATGAATTAAAGAATAATTTTTAAAAGCAGTCTTTACCGAAATTGTCATACTGCATATGGGCGATACATATGTAAAATTATCACTTTAAGGGGGAAAAGGAGTTTGGTACTTGAAATCGTAAGACATATTTAAGAAGGGAAGAATTGCATTTTGATATAATTATCTCTTTTGATATAATCAAAATCTTTTTTTTATAATTTTATCTTTACATCAAAATAGTTTGGAATTTCTTAACTTTTTATAGTCTTATTTACTTTTTACAAAAAACAAATTATATTCTAAAATATGGACCATCCCAATATTCAAGATTCTTACTCTTCTGCCATATATATAACTTGTTGTAAGAGAAACCAGGTTCAAAATAATACTTATATTTAGTGAAAAAGCTGAGGTAAAATATGCCTTCCTAATAATAATAAGCTTTGTTCATCACCGTGCACTGGGCTTGTGCAAGAAGACATAATTACTGCTAAATGCTATAAAAAGCTATTATTAAATACTCGTAAGTAGTAAGTATTCCATTAAAATTCATTTGTTATATAAATTTATTTCATTTTTTAATTGATATTTTATATCTTATCTTCAATTAAATCACTAAAGTTAAATTACAATTGAATCACTCAAGTAATAAACATATAACCATATCTGTATACCATAGTAAATATATAAAAAGAATAGCATTCTAGAAATTAAACGAATTATTGGACACTGATATCAATATTATGGGAAAAAGGGCAGTTCAAAGAATGATAATACTGTATGACAGCCTGAGGAGAGAAGTTGTGCAAAAATTGCCAAAAAGTTGATAACGTTACATATGTACAGTCTGATGTCTCTCACAGCAAACTCATATGCTTGCAAGGATCACCTTCATTCCCGATCCACAGAAGAAATGAATGTGATTAATAATTTTCGAATCCAGAAGCACTGGTAAAACGCACACATCACGAAAGATTGGTAAACAATAGCATATCTGGGAACATGAGAGTTTTGTCGTAAATTCAAAAAACCTGGGGTCTGGTATGCATGATACTTCAGGTATAAGTACATGGAGATATAATTACTGAGTCATGTAGCATAATATAGTTTTCTTATAGTTAGTGTATTCAAAGTAGTTTTCCTGTGGTATTGATCATACTGTACAATGTGCTTTTGGGATAAAGGAGAGTGAAATATACTGCAGAAATAACTTCTACTTCTACCGCATGTCCTGAAATCGCCATGTTGATCCATGCGACATAGCGTATATCGGATCCTCATTGCTTTGGCTGACAAAGTGAACTATTGTAAGGTATGTTTGTTTCATAAGCCACACAGAAAAGTTTTCTCAACAGTATGAATTAGCAAATTCTGCTTAATCACCCTTTTCAGCAGTTTCTGGCTTTATTTCAGAAACAAAAGGCTTTTCACGACTATGAATTAAAAGGTGTGCGGTTAAATGACTATTCTGAGAGTATTTTTTGTTGCAAATCTCACACACAAAAGATTTCTCACCAGTATGAATTAACAGATGTGAGTTTAAATGAGCCTTTTGTGAGCATTTCTTGTTACATATCTCGCATGCAAAAGGTTTCTCACCAGTATGAACTAGTAGATGTTTGTTTAAATCACACTTTTGAGAGAATTTTTTATTGCATTTTGCGCACACAAAACGTTTCTCACCAGTATGAACTAGTAGATGTCTGTTTAAATTACCCTTTTGCGAGAATTTCTTGTTGCATACCTCACAAACGAAAGGTTTTTCTCCAGTATGATATAACAGATGTTTGTTTAAATCATCTTTACGAGAGAATTTCTTGTTGCATACATCGCACAGAAAAGATTTCTCACCAGAATGAATCAACGAGTGAGCGTTTAACTGACACTTCAACAAGAAATTTTTGTTGCATATCTCACATACAAAAGGCTTCTCACCAGTATGAATTAACGCATGACGAAGTAAAATACTCTTTTGCGAAAATTTCTTGTTGCATACCTCACAAACGAAAGATTTTTCTCCAGTGTGATATAACAGATGTTTGTTTAAATCACCCTTACGTGAGAATTTCTTATTGCATACATCGCACAGAAAAGATTTCTTACGAGAATGAATTAACGAATGTGCATTTAAATGATGCTTCAACAAAAATTTTTTGTTGCATGTCTCACACACGAAAGATTTCTCCCCAGTATGAATTAACACATGACGAAGTAAAGTGCTCTTTTGAGAGAATTTCTTGTTGCACATCTCGCACACAAAAGATTTTTCACCAGTATGAATTAGCAAATGTGTTCTTAAACTGCATTCACGAGAAAACTTTTTGTTGCATACCTCACACGTGAAAGGTTTTTCATCAGTATGAATTAACACATGTGTTCTTAAACTGCACTCACGAGAAAACTTTTTGTTGCATAGCTCACAAGTGAAAGGTTTCTCATCAGTATGATTTAACATATGACTGCTTAAATCATCCTTTTCTGAGAATTTTTCGCTACAGATCTCACACACAAAAGATTTTCTAAAGAAGCTTTGTAAAGACATATCTTGCTGCATATTTCAGTTTTGAAAGATAGTTTTGATTGATGTGATGAATATCTTACCTTACAGATTTATGCATCTGCAATAAAAAGAGAAAAGTTAATTACTTTTATGGTAAATAGAAAAACACTGCAAGAAAAAATAAATTTATAATGAAAAATTAAAATAAATGTAGAATTGAATTGCAATAAAACTTCTATCATAGTATTTAATGCAACAGCAGAAACTTAATTATCTGATTCTTGGAAAACTCAGATGCATTTCATAATAATACATTCAATAAAGCATATTTTTAGAGCCAATTTCTTTCACAAATATATTCTATAAAATTCTCTAAAATTATTTATTAGTTAATTTTATATCACTCTGTAAGTACAATAATAAATATTTCTCGATAATGTGACTAAACTTTTGGTTTTCTTTTATAAATTTAATTTTGAAAAAAAAATCAAGATATGATGCTCTCACTGGTGGCAATCACAGTCCTTTTACGAAATAAATATTTATATATTCAATCCTTTTTTGAAAGACTGGCTAAACCTGAAAGAAAATTTCCTTACTTTATCATTTTTGATGCGAATTAGTAGGGAAAATTTATGAGGAATGTTTAATTGAATAATACAAGCAAATTTAACTCATCTTTGTTATCATATTTAATATTTAAATAGTAATCGTAAAAGACACATTGAATATAGCGATTGATTAATTTCGAGATTCTACAATTGAAATATCCCACACTCGATAGTTAATATGATTGTTTTTATATAAAAATAAAACAGTTTTCAGTAAACCCATGGTTACTGAAAAGAGGTGAAATAAAAAAAAACGAATTGGAAGGTGGCGATATTGGAGCCACAATTAAAAAGTCATGAAATGGCATTCCCTGGTTTCAAAAAGTTGAAAAGTCATGAGTAGGTATGAAAAAAAGGGGGAGTTTAACATCGGCAATTTTTTCGGCAATTAGCAGCGAAATAGCCACAGAAAAAAGAAACAAAAGCACCTCCAGTGCCAAGAGCACAAACTAAATGGATAGTAATTGGGATAAAAATTATTTGAATGATGATGAATGATTTTTGTATGTCATTTGAAATAAGCTCTATAATTTTCCCATTATATTGGAAGATTCTCTAGTGGAATATCTGAAATGAACCCCCCCCCAGGTAGGCAAAGATATGGATGAGCAATGAAAATGCTATAATGTGAACAACTAGTTCTAGTGTTTTCCAATCATATATCACATTACTGTTGTCGGTTATGTTTAGAAAAGTGTCTTCTTAGGGGGAAAGTGGAGAGAGGGGCGCAAAAAGACTATATAACAAAATAGTAGTCACAGAGCTTTTCAATAGTATCTCATAAGAGAGATGTTAAAAAAAGTCCGCACAAGAATTAAAACTATTGCGCCCCTGAACCCCCCCCCCTTGTCATTGAAATTTTCATGTTTCGTAAAATAAATATCGGTGGTCTCTGTAAAAAATCTCATCTAAAATTCTAAAAACGCTACACTTTCAAAAACGTTTGAAAAGTGCTCTACAAGTGGGTCATATTCAGGAAGGGAGAAGAAAAAATCATAATATGAAAGAGTGGTCCAAAAATATTCTAATCTTATATTACATTATCCAAAAAAAATTATTTTATTTCACTTTTTCTTGTCAAAATACTTTCGGAAATTAAGAAATCCCACTTTAAATTTTTTTTACAATTAATAAATAAAATTTGCTGGAGAGCTCCATCAGAAAACCACATTTAAAGTGATATTTAATGTTGAAAATGCGATGATTTAAAATATTCACTCCCTTTTTACTTTCCCTCCCTTTGCACCTGAAATTCAAATCTAGGCGAAAAAAGGCTCATAACATGAAAGAATCGTCCGAATATTTTCCAATGATGTATGACATGATGAATTCAAAAATGTTCGAAATTTGCTCCTTACCCATGGGTTCAATTTTTCTTTCCAGAATACACCTGGAAATCACGCAGCTCCCAATATAAAATATTTATATTTAATAAATAATATCTATTGGAAGACTCCATCAAAAAAACACATCTAAAATTAAATTTATTGCCAAAATAGCTAAGATTTGAAAAATTCACACCTTTATCGCTACTTTTCTCCCATTTTCTTGAAATTTAATTTCAGGAGGAGAAGGTTCATAATATGAAAATGTGGCCAAAAAGCTTTCCGATGTGTCTTGCATTTCAGCAAATCAAATCTGGATTATTTCTCCCTTCACCGACTCTGGAATCTCGACTTCTGGCTCCTTGATGACCCTGGATTTTCGATTTGAAGGTCTCTGATGATTTCCTTCCTCGATGACTCCGGCATCTTGGCTTGTAGATCTTCGATGACTCTCGTTCTCGGGTGGAGAAAAGATGAGATAAGGTTTATTCGGGGACAGTTTATTGAGAAAGCTTTTTCAAGAGACGAGATAGAGAAAGAAGCATGACAATAAGCTGTGAAATAAAGTCCTAATTTTCAATTTTTCTCGTATTTTAGCTTCACCAAACTATCACATACCTAAAACTCATCGATATATGTTATTTATTTAACAAATTTTCAAAGAGGTCCGTGGAGAGGGCTTGAACAAATTTTTAAAACCGCAGTGAATTACAATAAATGTCATTTTTGGATCAAGCTCTCCGGTAAATATTATTTAACAAATGTAGGAAATTTAAAGTGCGGGCTCTATGAATTCTAGAGTGAAAGAGTGGACCCACAGGTTGGGAAGTGTAATTTTCAATGTTTTTTTTACTTTTCATGTGATCACTGATCACTCGCAATTTTCAGAATTTATACACTTTCACCCTTTTTGATCAATTTGTTTATGGAGCTTTTCTGTGAATAATATTTATAATATATGAAATTTTAAAAACTTGAGGCTGTAATCTGGCCTGTGACCACATATTGATGTTATGTACCTCAGGTGTACTCCCCTCCATTTTGCCTCTTTGAGAGGGTTAGTTTTCTAAATTTAGCCAAGATCGTTCATGTGACATATTGTTAGAAAAGCCTGTGAAATCTTTCTCATGTTATGCACCTCCCGCGGTTTTCTCCCCCATTAACCCTCATGGAAGGCATTTTTATAAATTTAGCCAAGATCCCTCATGTAACATATCGTTGGAAAGGCCAATAAGCACTTCCTCATGTTATAAACCTCTGATGTTCGCCCTCCCCCAAATTGGTCCCACGCAAACACTTATCTAAATTTAGCTGAGATCCCTAGTGTGACATATTGTTAGGAAGGCGTTTAACAATTTATTCATATTATACAGATCCTATGCATTGCTGTCGGATATTCCCTGCCCCCATTTAACTTCTCAAGGATCCGGCCAGAGGTTCATTTGGTTAGAGATTTTGTTTTTTTTTTGCAAGATTTTGCAATATGTTCTATTTACGCGTTTGCTATACGATGCTACATGCAGTGGGGACCCAGTTCGAGGTTTCATATTACAAAATTATATATAAATTAGAGAACCCAATTAAAGGAGAAGACTACTAGCGAACGAATTCATCTAGTCGTTATAACACCGATTCATTTGAGTTCATATGCAGACGACTCTTGATAAAATCAAATCGGGTATAGTATCAAAGCAATTTCAAAGGGGAATCATCCAGAAAAAAAATTACACAGACGAAAGTTATCGCAATGTCCATGCAATTCAGAAAATCGATAAAACATCTCGTGATTACCAATATCACGTTGCCGTACTATACATCCCATTCCTGCCTACTGTAAGTTAAATCTTTAAACATTTCATCAAATATGGGTTGTGAAAATTTTTATAATTTATTTATTTTTTAATTAATGCAAGGTGAAATAATGTAACTTTTATTTGAACAAAACATTTATTAAAAATAACTTCTTTAAACCCTTTCGCTAAAATTAAAAACTTTTTCTCATGAAATTTTTACATAGGCTAAAAAAAATGTTACATTTATAACCGATAAAAATTTCAAAGAGTTTGGACAAGAGCTATGTATTTATTAGTAAAAGGAAAAGACTAAACATAAAAAAGAAACTGACTTCTTACGAGCGTTTTTACCACTTAAACCAACTGTTTTCATGATTTTTTTTATTAAAAATATAAATTCAGATAAAAATGAGTTAAATATAGAAAATCATATAAATTTGAAGTTCATTTAAGTTAAATATGATGGACCAGGGCAACGCTGGGCAAGTCACTAAATTAAAAAATATGCTGATATTTTTCTTTTTAGAGTACCATTTTATTGTTGAAGAACTCACAGTTTTATGATTAGAGAAACAACCTGACTCATTAACTTTAAAACAAAATATAAATCTTGCTTGAATGTCAGTAGTCTCGGCTCCAATCTTGTTTAAAGGGAAGGGAGAAGTTTTAAATGATAAAAATGTACTGATTACAGAGATCCGTTTAAAAAAAAATGGGGTCCTTTGAAGGCATCTTCAAGATAAATGGCGCAGCGGCCAGAGCATCTGACTGTCACACTGCAGGACATGAGCACTAATCTTGCTGGGAATTAAACACCAAGGGTCCCAGGTTTGACTGATCACCAAACTAGAACATATGTTGTATAGTGGTCACAAGACTTAGGATAAAAAAATTAAGGATGAGTAGTTTGCCCAGATCCTTCAAAATTTTAATATTTAAAGGTGTCTTCATAATTTTTTCATCTTTAAAAAGTTATTCACAAAAATTATTCAAATAAAAATTGACCTATCCCAAAACATACCCTATTAGCAATCAAACTTATCATGTCTAAACAAGGTCTTGAATAGAAAGCTAATTTCAGATTCACAAAATTATGATTCAATTTTTCACAATGTATAATGCTGCTCATAATTATCACAAGAAGAGGAAAGACCCTTTGATAAAATTCTGTACTGAACCTTGTATTATCTCACCTTTGGAAGATGCACTGGAATATACAGGGAGAGTGGGCATTATCCCTCATCATGACACAGACAAACAACCGTTCCTATCCTTGGTAAAAAGACCCAGAACACAGGGAACTATATTGTGGTGGGGCTTTGATCATTATGACAAACTGCTAATATCCACACGAGTCTTGCTACTAACGTCTTTTAGAAAACTGTAAATAAATTTAAAAATGTAAACGAATAATAAAAATACTGGCTTTTTTTAGAACTTTAATACAAAACTAAAGGAATTATCATTCCATAAAAACGTATCTTTATAAAATTTTATGATGAAAAAATATTTTTCAATATTTTATGGAAAAAGACAAATGTAATTATTTTTTAGCATTATAACAACTTAAGGCACTTTACTATCAAAAGACATGGATTGACACTGCTCAAAGAACATCTGCCACGTTTTAGATTCAGACAGATTTAATTTTTATGAAGTATTGTAAAAGTTACATAAAGAAAAAGAATTAATTTAAATTAATAAAACATAAAACTGCACATAATTTTATTAACCAAATTTTATTTTTCACAAAATAATAAAAGATATTTTTTCTATGCAACAGAGCAGTTAATTTATTTTTAAATGCTATAAGTGATCTATTAAAAATAACACAAATACCTTATAGTTTTACATGTTTCAGTGTTCTTATGGCAACTTCTTCAAAAACAAATAAATGATAAAAAGAAATGTTCGCTAAAATATCTTCAAATTAAAAATAAACAGAAAAATATAAATCATGTGAACATGAGCATAGTAAAGTAAAACTGGAAAAAATAAAAATGAATAAAAATAATTGTGAATGTGAAATATTACAAATTATTGTCTTAAAAACTTTTGAAGCATTTCCTTCTAAATTTTAGGGATGTAATGTAATGATTTATGTTTTTCTGTTCATTTTTTGAAGATATTTTAGCGAACATTTATTTTTATCATTTATTTGTTTTTGAAGAAGTTGCCATAAGAACACTGAAACATGTAAAACTATAAGGTATTTGTTATTTTTAATAGATCACTTATAGCATTTAAAAATAAATTGATATTTTAAAGTGATGTTTTATATTGTATGTAACAGAGCAGTTTTTAAATTTTAACAAAGACTTCTAGGTTTAAAAAATGCCAAGATGCAATTGGTGCAGAAAAACCCACTTAATATTCTTACGAGCATTTTAAGGCGCTTTCAATGGGGGTATTAGGAGATTTGTCAAAGAGTTTCTTAAAGACCTTTTTGACCATGCATCAACAACAATAATAACATAACAGTTTTTTAATTATTATTATTATAAAAAGGAAAGAGCTTTTTAATTAAAAATGTTCCATTGATTCACTTTTTTACCGACGGTCAGAAAGGATGCTATTTTTTGATTGTTTTTATGTATATTTTATTTATAAATTTAATTTGCTATAAATTCAAGTTTAAAAAGAAACCCTACCTTATAAAGCGTGTAAAATCCTTCATTTTATCTTTTTTTTTTTTTAAACTTTTGTGGGAAAAGTTTTTATGTGCAAAACTTTTGGGAAACAGTGGGAGACTAATATTAAAGTCCCATTGAAACAATTTTTTATTATAAATGTATTTAAAAGTTTTAGATATTCAAATTCATATAACATTTACTTCGTCAAATAAGACAGAAAACAAATGTCACAGGAAATCTGAAATTATGCAAAAGAATAATTAATCTCAACAAATTTAAAATGCATGTAATGCAATGGGCTTATACGGCATTGTCCTGAATGGAGAAGTTATACATCTTTTCTCCACCAGATGGCATATTCGAGCGCTTGAATCACCAATAACATAATTTTAGTTCATTATGTTATAAACAAGGTGTCATCTTTAAATTATAATTTAAAGTAAATGAATAAAAACAAATAGAAGATCAAATATACATAGTGACATACATATAATAACAGATGTAAGTTTTCTAAGTGGGTAAAAAAGTCCAGGTTAGGATTTGAAGGCTAAAACCGCCAATGCTCTTCCAAGTGAGCCATCGTGGATCAATACAGGAGGACAAACTCACCCAACTAACCTTAACAATCACACAATCTGGTCTGATACTTTGGATCAGCTCAACAAAATAAATCGAAAGTAATGCGTGGAGATTCCGCAAACGCTGCATGCAAAAATAGAATAAATTAATTTGTAACACAATTATTCAATCAGTAAAGGAGTTATAGGAAATGTAAATTTTCCAAGTGGGTCATCCCATGTTTGTCCAGGATGGCTCAATAGGGAGAGCAATGGAAACTTTAGCCTACATCCCTGGTTCAAATCTAGGACCGGACTTTTTTTACCCACTTATAAAATTTACATCTGTTATAATTCATTTATCAATTGAATAATCGTTTTATAAATTAACCTGTTCTATATATATAATAATTACGAAAAAAAAACCAAAGAAAAAACAGTAAGTTATTTCAGTTTTTCTAATTAATTTAAATATTTTTCATGAATCTGTTTTATTTATTTCAACACGTAATGCTAAACCTAACACTCCAAAAAATATTTCATTGAATTTACTTTATTAGTTTGTTTCTGAAAAAGTATGGAAATTGAATCTGTTTTCTAGGATTTTTGACCAGTTGAAAGAGTCTATGTATGTCCGTCTTCAAAGATTAATATCTTGGTTAATCACAGATAATTTTTTTGAAAAACCTTTATCAACAATCCTTTTATACTTATGTGATGAAATGTTTCTCACCTCAAGTGTCCCGAAGCATCATTGATGAAACCTGAAGTCTGAAACTTGTTAGTAATAAAAAAATTTGATTTTTTTTCACAAACTGTATGAGGTAGGGTAATCACTAGAGTTTTCCTGCAAGGATTAAATACTTTTCTGTTAACCCAAATGTTTCATAATTTTAATTTCAACACATTCGAAAATAGGGGTAGAGTCATATTCTAGCATTACATTTTAACAATATCTTTAAAAATATTATACCCACAATTAAATCCATGTATTTTTAATTTGCTTTTATAAAGGCTTTCGCGATATATATACACTGCTCAAAACAATTAAAGGATATTTGAAGTTTTATATAAAATAAAGATATAAACGAAATTTTTTTTGCCGAAAATAGAAGAAGAGAATCACAAATACAAATTTTTCTGGTTTTCAAACTGTGGAGTATGCAAATTTTGAGTTCGACGTCAAAAACGTCGCTTCAGCGGCAGCGAATGAAATTTGACTTTCAACTGGATAAAAGAGAATGAATACAAGGATGATCGGCATTCAGTGATTGCTTTGTTTTGATGAGTACGATGTCTCAGCGAAGTCAATTGACAGATTCAGAAGCTTGGAGAATTGTTGGTAGGCTAGAAGGAGGCCAAACTCAAGCCGAAGTAGCGCAAGCTATTGGAGTGTCACAAATTGTCATTTCCAGGATCTGGAACCGTTTTTCGGAGAGTGGATGTGCAGGTCGAAGACAAAGGCAAGGTCGTAGACGGGCAACAACGCCCAATGAAGATCAGTATTTAGCGTTAACAGCTCGGAGACACCGAAACATGAACGCTACTCTTCTCCAACAACACCTTCGCTCGGCTACAGGCACCACGATTTCAACTCAGACTGTCCGAAACCGGCTCCATGCTGTAGGTCTGTATGCTCGCCGACCGATAGTATGTGCTAGATTAACATCAAGGCATCGTCGCGACCGCAGGGAGTGGGCAATCGAGCATGTCAACTGGAAGAGAAATGAATGGAGCAATATTCTGTTTTCTGACGAGTCTCGTTTTTCTGTGCATCCGGATAATAGGCGTATTTTCACCTGGAGAGACTGTGGCAGTAGGTATAATCCTGCGTTCGTGCACGACAGTGTCAGATTTGGCGGTGGAGGAGTGTTGGTGTATGGTGGCATCTCCATTGACGGGCGCACTGACCTCTACATCATTCGAGATGGAGCTCTGACTGGTTGCCGATATTGGGATGAGATCCTCAGACCTATTGTACGCCCTTACGCTGCAGCAATCGGAGATAACTTCATTTTAATGGACGATAACTGCAGGCCACATCGTGCAAACCTGGTGGAGGATTTCCTTTTCGAGGAAGGAATCGTTCGAATGGAATGGCCAGCGTGTTCTCCAGACATGAATCCAATCGAGCACGTTTGGGACGCTCTAAGAAGACGAGTTTCTGGTCGCCAACAACCCCCAAAAACTCTCCAAGAACTGGAAAGAGCTCTTCTGGAAGAGTGGGGCAGAATACCCCCAACTCGTCATTAATAGCCTCATTGAGTCCATGCCTCAAAGGTGTTCAACGTTGCTGGCCGCCCATGGAAACCATACCCCCTACTGAAAATGATTTTCTTTGAAGAAAACACCTTTTCTTATTCTTTTTTTCTCATATGCACAAATTGTGTTTTTTTCCTTTTGTACACAAATGCGCAATAAAATGCATTTTTTTCTGCCAAACATGTGTAATTTATTCTCATATAACCTACTGTGTCTGTCGACCATGCATCAATCAGCTAAAAAGTTTCCCAGATACAAAATCCACCTAAAACTGCAATATCCTTTAATTGTTTTGAGCAGTGTATATATACCGTAATTTCGGGTGTATAAGCCGCGGATCAAACAACTCTTTTTGGACCCAGAAAATTTATTTAGTGGTTGAAAACAAATATTTACGTCGATCTAAGAAGTTACATTTGTTTCTTAAAAAATTCTGGGTCGAAAAAGAATTGTTTGATCCGCGGCTTATACACCCGAAATTACGGTATATAAAAAAGAGTTTTGCTGAAGGGGTCGTTGCATTGAAATTCCCTTTTAACTTATGGAAATTTTTGAAGCATGGAAACTCATTACTATATAATAAATAGCTTTAAGATGATGATAAAGTTTAATGAAATGGAAATTTTTAAAGTTTCTGGGTTTTTATGTACTTAAAATTTACAAAGATAATTTTTAAAAACACACATCATTAGCAACTGATATGATGGTGAAAATATTATTTTAATAATTACATTTGAACAATAGGTAACATAAACATACTTATTATAAAAGGAATACCGTAAAATACCATTAATCTGCTACCCCCCCAAACGTGACAAAAAATCGTAAAAGAATTAGAGGACGGCGCTTATACTGCCGCCCGCTATACCAGATTATCCAGTATATCTGGTATAAGCCGCAATTATACCAGATTTTTCCACGATCCTCGTTTCACAAAATTTGCAGGAATGAATCATGATGAAATGATTGAATCATGAATCTTTAAATGAATCATGAATTTTGATACTTGAAAAATTTTGGGTTTAAAAAAAAAGTAAATTCTGTCGAAAAAACGCAGAAAAAAGGAGAAATTAGTAAAAAAAGTATGAAATCAATTAAAAAATTACGAAAAAACGCACATTTCATCAAAGATTCATGATTCATTCATTTCATCATGATTGATCCCATTCTCAATCGCCTTTGAGAATGGGGAAGGAGGGCGCTTTCTCGGGATTTCTTGAAAATTTCAAATTTTTTATAAAGTGCAGAGGGGGCGTTTGATCGGGAAGGGCGGATTAATGGGATTTTACGGTAATTAAATTATTCTTCATTTGCAAATTTGTGGATTAATTTTATTAAGAAATTGATTAAAAGATTTTTCTTTTTCATATTGAAACATTAAAAAAAAAATTCAAGCTATTAATGTCTTTTAGAACTATTTTATCACAAAGTGATGTATCATCTTTTTCCTGTATAAGGACACACCAAATACTGTAAAAAGGCCTTCCATGTAAGCTAAAACTACATTGTGGCTTACCCTCTTTTGTTTCTTTCCATCTTCTTCACCGCTCTCTTCAAAATACATTATCTAACCCTTCTTCTACAATTTCTTCATCAGTTACATACTCGAAGCATGGATTTAATCCTGGATTAAGACGGAAATCAGTTTTAATTTATCATGAAAAGGTATTACAACTTTTTATCTTTTTTTGAGACATTTTTCAAAAATCGTAATTTAGATTCACAGATAACTTGCAAAGCAGATAATTAGGAGTTTACTGTATTATTTAATGAGTCACCACACTTCAAAAATTTTACCATAAACTAACATGTAATTTCATGATTGGGAAATTTCAGTGCAGTGGAGTCTTAATTAGCTTTTCTACATTTTTCCTAAATATATTTCTGAATGGTTAATAATCTACAAATATGTGGGATTTTATTATATGTATCAAATTTGAAATTTCCATGGTTCAAATTTATGAGAAAAACAGCTGTGACAAATGCACAGACAAACACACAAGTGATTTTATAGCAGTCTCGTTTTTACTTTTCAAGTATGGAGCACTATAAATAGTGACATTAGAATCTTTTGTTAAATTTTCAAAAGAAATACGTAACTTCTTGTAATTGCTGCATCTCTAGCAACTAATAAAAAAAATTTAAAAGAATATTCAAGCTTAATCCATAATCTTGATTTCGGTCTACATTCATTGCAATCATGGAGTAAATAAGCCACTTAAAATTAACTCTTGTATGGTACGATTTGTCTATACTATTTGTTTCTGTAATGATCACAAAAGCAAAAATGTCGAAAGTAGATTATCAAAAGTATCTTAGTAAGCATAACCTGTATGTATATATATATATATATATATATATATAGTATATAATGATTACTTTAATAACACGGTACTTATGCAATTTATACAATTTTGGGGAAAAAAAATTGCCCGACTTTTTTCAGAAATTTTTTTACCTTTCTAAGTAAAAACTTGGCTTATAAATTGTTGTAAACCCAATACAATGGTCAATTTTAAACTAGATAAATGGTAAAGAAAAGTATGCAATGAAAGAATTACCAATTTTAATTTTTTTCCTGTGCTGCTATTGTTAAGCTGTTTTTACAAATTTTATGTACAAATTTCAGATTGGATGAATAATTAATACAAAATTTCTTCATTAAAAACCACAATCGATATGCTTATGGAGAGTAGTACTTCAAAAATTCTCTGATTATTACAAACCTTAAAAAAGTCCCTTTTTGTATAATTTTTTTTAATTATCCGACTGTTCCCTGTTTTTCAGGTTTTGTCTGATCTGCAGAAACTCTGAATTAGAGATATTGGCATCATTGTTGTAGTCATCAGTGAATTTTTCTGGAACAGGTGATATGAGAACCATTTTGCTAAATGCACTAAGGAAACAATAGAAAATACTATTATTTTTTTTTTTTTATCAGTGCAACCATAACAGTTACTAGAAATTTAAATGTCATGAAAATAATGGAATTTCAACTTCTTAAAACCCTTGTTATTTTTTTTAAGCTGCTCTAGTATTTGGGGTAAATTTTACAGCATTCATGTATTTTATCATAAAGTTAATTACTGTTGGGAACAAATATTTTTAGGTTAATCATTTAAAAAAATATTTTCACTTAACATAACTCAACAGAGACAAATTTATGAACAATGCAATGATCTAAAATTAAACATTTAAAACAGACTCTTGATCAAAATTCAAATGAATCCCCAGTGTCTTAACAAAAAAATCGTAACCTGAACTATATTTCTATAGAGAGATAAATGAAAATGCTTGCAAGAAAAACTTTTTCATAATATTTTAAATGATCAAATATCAGTAAAAATAAATGTTGCGATACGTAAAATTTTATTGCTATAACATGATCAAGTCATAAGTTGGAGAATTTTTAGTAAAGAGTAAGTTAAGAACCAAATCTTACCATAAACTTACTTTAGCACAGAGGATGAATAACCACGTTTATGTTTTAAAAATTAGCAATAAATAGAATCAGAGGATACGTGTTGATTATACATTTTTTTCTTTAGGCAAAGATGTAAGACATCCCGACGCAATGAATGACTGAATTAGAATGATAGCTGAATCAAATCAAAAGTAATTGATTCATACGAATCACTCATGATGAAATTCACGATTCATTCTTTTATTGATTGGCGTCGAGGCCTCTTCCATTTGTAATATCAGATAACTTTTAAAACAAAAATTTATTGTATTCAACTTTTTGTTAATGCTAAGGTAGAGTAATTTTTAACGTTTCTCTTTAACTCAATGCTATACAATTTATATTTGATAATGACTGCACGAAGTTTAATGTGACGTAACTTTCATTTACGCTTGTCTGTTATTGAATCATTACTCTAATGATTTATTTAGATCCGATAATTCCACATACTATCGTTTATATTTTAATACTTTAGTTTAATATTATTCAAATTTCAATTTAGATACAACAAATTGGTTTGAATATATGTATTTTTTTCTTTCACGTTTCCTTTTAAAACATTTTCTTCCTCATAAACTGAATTTGATTTTATTCTATTCATTTGAAATTCAATATTTAAATAATTGATCGAAAAAATGTACTTTTATGCAGTTTATAGAAATTTACTTATAAGAACACATACAGTTAAAGGGTTTCATCACTGACATGAAAACACACTTTCCTCAATGTTCATTCTATGGGCAGGTTTTTTTTAAATTATTATTGGGGTACAGCGAAAGATTTTTTTTTAAATTCCATTGTACTGTGCTTTATAAAATTACTTTTTTTCAAAATAATGATGGAAATTCCATATCATTGTGGTATAATTTGGTTTGGAATTGCCACAAAATGGGCAAATTATAAGTTTTTATTAAAATTTTGCAACAAATGTTGAACTTGACAACTGAGAACTGAAATACATTTGTAGTGTAAAAAGGTAATACGTATAGAACTTATATTGCTGATTCATTCTCAACTGAATAAATCATGAAACCGAAATCAATTATTGTAACTTTAGGAACCAGATTTAAGAAGAAAAATAAAGTCTTTAAAAATAAGGAATTTATTTATTTATCCATATACAGCAGATTCCCTCAAATCCGCACAACTTGGGACCAGAGGTTGTGCAAATTTTAGAATTTTGCCGATTTCTGGTCATTGCTTTGTTTTGCAATTTTGCAAACAGTAATTTGAATATAATTAATAATGCAATCGAAATTATAATAGATGCTTATAATATAATGAAATATTAAAATAAGTAATAAACTAAAATAACAAAAATTAAGATGATTTTTAAAATGATTGAACTATAAAAAGCAAAAGTGAAGTAATCAATAAATGATTAAATATTCATTATAAAGATAAAACCTATTTTTCCTAAATTATTCAATAAAATTTGCCTCATATAGGTGCATTGCTAATTCACATCAAAATCATAAATTAAGGAAGTTTTATTTCAGTTTTAGCCAGACTTAAAAATCCCAAAAATTTGATTAATACTTAAATCTATTTGATAAGATAGTGATTAGTAACATCAGCAATACCTTGATTTTTTTCAGAAATAAATTTATTCTTTCACCATAAAAAAAAAACCATGAATTCAATACTATTAACAAAAATTACAAATTGAAATATACATGGAATCAATAAAAAACAAAGAAAATCAAATTTTGTCCCTATATCTGAGCTGAATGTTTCATTGTTTTCATCCAGAAATTATGTGTGGATTTTAGAGAATTGCTGATTTTATGGATGCGGATTTGGGAGAGTTTATTTTACCCATTTTACAGTCGTATTTACTGTATTGAATTTGTAATACTGATTTATTCTCTACTGGATAAATTATAAAAACTGAAAACATTATGGTAACTATAAAAACCAGATTTAAGGAGTAAAATAAAGTCCCTCAAAACAAAGAAATTATTCATTTAGTTATTTATTTTGTTATTGATACTGGTGTTGTATTATTTCTAATTTCAAATGAGCTTTCATAGCTTAAACCATGTTAATCTTTTCTGGCACAAAACAATCCTATTCGTAAAAGGATGAAATGATTGACTGACATCGGAATCTACAAACACAAACTTCTCAGCAAATAAAAACTTTCTTTTAAACTTTCATTATAAAAGCAAAATTTTGTTAAAATATTCTGTGTGCCGTTTGTAAATTTTGAATAAAAAATCAGGTGGGATTACCGAGCTTAAAACAGTTAAGATATTCATTTCAGATTTCTGTTAAAATTTATTAATCTAACGACATATGACATAAAGTGATAAAAATAACTTACTTTAAAACACATGTGAAAAACAGGGTTGACAAGTTTTTGATGCATAACAGTTTTTTCTGCATTTTACCATAGTTTTTTGCTCCATGTTAAAAAACCCATTTTTTATAACTTATTTTTTTATTTTAATAATTAGTGTTTTTCATTCTATCTTTAGTATTAAATTCCTGAAATATTTAATGTAAAAAAACTCAAATGTATATTTATCGATCCACCAAGAAAAATAAAAAAATATTGCATTAGAATACTACTATGTATAGAAAATCTGTATAATAATATTAAATTATTTGAAATAGTATATAAATAATTGGATTTTTTTAAAAAGAAAATTTAAAAGATTTAGATAAATATTAGTTTTTATAAGTATTAGAAAAAAATGCATATTTTCGGCAGAAAAATAACACTGTTCCTGAAAAAAAAAAAAAAATGTTTTAAGAAGTAAGTTTTCTTGAAATGTTTAGTTCAATTTTCTCACTGGTTATTTTTAATTCTTTATTGCAAAACTTGATTTATCTAAATATGTATATATTGCATTAAAATATATTTTAATAGTTAAAAATTACATGCATTTTTGGCAGGAAAGAGGTAGACTTGTTCTTTAAAATTGAATCTTGTAAAGATTAAACTTTGCAACCAATATTAAACTTTAAACTGAACGGAAGCTACATTTTTTACTATATTTTTGTTAAGCAATTTATTTTAGTGTTATTGTTTCTTAGTCTTGCTATTATTTTCTTCAAATAAATAAATAAATAATTTATTAAATACTATTTTTAAGCTGAAATCTAGATCGTTTAAAGAACCATTAATAAAAATGTTAATTGCATAAAAAGTAAAACATTTACAAATCTTTCTAAATTTAATTGATAATTTTAAAATAATTTTAAAAGTAAAAGATTTTTACTCATACCTAATTACATAAGTCTATATTTAAAATTAAGTGTGTAAATGTGTATATAGTAAAAATATCCACTGTATTATTTCTTTCAATTCACTTTAAATAATACCTAATTACCTTTAAATATAATGTATACTGGACATAAATAGACTTTATGATATCTTTAATAAATTTCAATTAAAAAAAATATTTCACAAATTTTTAAGATAAAAATTTATGTTTAAAAATATAGCTACTGGAATGGTCTATAAGATTCATATTTATTTGCACTAAATTTACAAATAAAAGCTTATTATTACATCTGATTTATTATTATTATTATTATATCTGATTTTTATTGAACATTGTTTTGATGTGTGTTAAATTTTATGTCTAAAAGTTTTTACTTGAAATCAAGTCTTACAGTTTAACTTTTACTAATTTAAATATTTTAACATTAATTTTTATTATTAAGATATGTATTTTAAAATAATGTTATCTAAGTATGTTCAAATTTTATCAATGATCAGTTTATGCTTGACATCTATTGTCATGCCATTCTTACATCTCTAAAATGATATTCATGTATTTTATTAAAAATGTATATTGAATATTATTTAATAAATATAATAAGCTTTTATTATCAATATTCATGTTCATTGCAATTAATAGAATCTATATTAAAGGCCATTTTGACAAATATTTTTTTTCTCTTCACTCCTGTATTTTTTTTATTATTATTATTCTATTTAAAAAGTACTCTTCTTTTAAATAAATTTAAATGCAGTTGTGAATAACAATAACAAGAACAAGGGAAAATTAATCTTGAAATACATTGTATGCTACACTTACACTATACATTGGATGAAAATATAAAATGATAGCTTTTTGACAGGAGAATATGTCAAATAATATTTTTTTTTCTTTTACTCTTGTATTATTAAAAAAATCTTTGTTTCAGAAATACTCTCCTTTTAAATAGATTTAAGAAATACAATTGTGAATAAATAATAATTATTACAAGAAAACAAGAGAGAAATCATTTTAGTAATGCATTGTATACTGCACTTATTCGATAAACTGAATTAAGACATAAAATTATAGATTTTTGACGGAATAAATTGTCACGTCAAAAAGCCTAATCCTGATGAAAAACTATCAACAAATTTAATAAATTATTATTTGTTAAATGAAATTGTTTAAAATAAATTGTAAATAAAACATAAACTTTTTTTTATATAAATCAGGTAAAATTATTTGAATACAAATTGCAATTAGTAAATTAATTTTTCTAAGATAAATTCCCATTAATGAACAAAGTTTATAAAATAAGGTAATTACTTTTATGAAATTAACAGCAAATTAAGAAATTATCGTAAAGCTGAACGACAAGTTAGTGAATCATAAACAAATACATTAATAAATCATATTTTAAATTAATGTAGTTTCAACTGATATATTATTTCATTAATAATTGAAACACAAAGTATTAAAATTATGATTTAAATTATAATTTTATTAAATCTAGGGAGTACTATTTTTATAGAATATTTTGAACTGATGTATTACAAAATTATTATTATTATTTTTTTATTTAAATATATATGTATAGATCAGATAGTATACATAAATTTTAAAAGACCAAAATAAGTGTTTTTTATTAGATTTTTTATTTTATAACATTTTTAAAAAATCTGTAGAATTATTAGTCTGTAGAATTTCTATTAGTTTTATAGTAACTACAGAAAAAAAATCTACTTAGATATATATGTATAGATTAATTAATACACATAAATTTTTAAAGACCGAAAATATGTTTTATATTAGATTTTCTATTCTATAGATTTTTTTAAATCTGTGGAATCATTAGTCTGTAGAATACACATACATTTATTAATTTTATAGTAACTATTGAAAAAATTTCTAACGAATTCTATAGTAACATTTTCTACGGAAAACCAAGGGCGGCGCCAGAATTTGCCCGACGTGGGGGCACTGTATCCCCGACAGGGTGGCCAAGTTCATAACATATATCAGAGGTCCCCGCGTGCTGGAGCAGGTCCTAAAAATTGCGTGGGCAAAAATTTCAAGGGCCCAGTTCGTACAAAATAAATTAATGTTCCGGTCTGCGTAAAATTTAAAAAGTTGTCTTGCTTATATGGTCTAGCAAGTATTATATATATTAGCCCCTTTCCCTCCCCCCCCCCCCAAAAAAAAAAGTTAAAATCTCGATCCGACTTGACTCTATTTCTACAAAACATGAATTTTTACTTCGATATTGTTATAAACTGTTTTACACGAAGAGTTCTGATCAAAAAGAATTAATCATTTTTTTTTTAACTATTTGGAAAATAGTTGTTGATCTCGGTGGAGAGCTGGAAAATCTGAAGCAGATCTGAATCTTTTTATTGGTTGAATTCCGGAACTTATTTTATTTTATTCGTTTTGTGATTGGTCCATATTTAATGTCCAAAAATGGAATACTTCTGTTGACACGATGACAAAAAATGTAATAAAAACTTTTAAAATATTAATAATTTGAAAACAAATTGTGTTAAAGTTTGCAAACAAATTTCATTTAAAAGAGCATTTTTTACTCTATGTCACTGTGTAAAAATTTAAAATGTGCGATATTTAGAAGTTTAAAAATTCGCAGTTCCGAAAATTGTAAAACTGAAATTTCATTTAAACCTTGTTTATGTTGGGCCCAGGAATATTAATGTTTAATCCATGTCGTACGTAATATATGAGGCGTAATAATGGGTGCTCTACTGTATGTATTACTGAATGCAAAAATACAAATGAAAAACTTACATAATTTCTTTAAAAAGTTAAATTATTATTATCAACAAAATTACGAATTCTGCGTATAAAGAAGTTTTAAAATTAAAACACTCGTGTAAAAATATCAAATTACATACAAACGCAAAGAAATAAGAAATCATTTGAACTTACTCGTATGAAAGACTTGAAACTTTTTATGTACTGCAGAAAAATAGTATAGTTCACACATTCGTAAAAAGATTGAACTCATAAAGTATTTATAATTAGTAGAAATAATAATTAAAATGCAAAATTTGCAAAGTCATAAATTTCATTGTTTTATAGTCAGATTCGTTCTTTAAAAGGTCATTGTAGCATTGTTCTTATGGTTACTGTATTATTAATTATATAATTTTTGTAAAAAAAAAAAAAAAATTAAATAGACGATTTCGATATTTTTAAATAAAAATACTAGATTAGGAAAAAGAATTAACTCCTTATATCTGTGGTCAATGGACAAATGTCGATAATAGGGAACTGCACCTTATGTAACTCTGAAATATCCTTCAAGACTATCAGAGCAGATGTTTTTCTAGTAATTCCCACAACAACATTGAGATGTATAAAGGTTCTTTTTACAACCAATCAGCAAGAATACGTTTGCTGAAGCTAAACAACATATTCATCGATCTCTTTATCATTCTAGCAGTCGAAAAGTTTGTTTTATATTAACTTGCAGAACAGAATTTGAAAACTACTCAAAACAGATAGTCATGCATTTTCTTTTGGTGAACCACAGCTGTTCTTTGTAGTTTAAACATCGTTAGATTGAAATCTAAATAAGAATAAGAGTATAAAGAAACAACATACTTGGCTAGAACAAAATCTGTATAAAATTGAAATTTCTTTCATATCCTTTTTCGTTAAATCTGAACACGTTGCTGTACTAAATACTAATTTCCTTGAAATTAATGTGAAAGTAATTAATCGAACTAGAATTTTTGAAATATATAAATTTTAAGAGTTTATAAATACCGCGTTTTACTTTTTTCATTATTTTCTAATTTAGTCATTTTTGAGAAAATGTAATTATTTTATAAACTCTCAAAAAACATTTCGCAAAAAATAAAACATACAGGCAGTAATTTGCTGGAACGCACGTGTGGTTGGAACGGATTTTTCTATTACTTGAAGAATTTTCTGTCTTTTGATTGTAGAATTTTTTAAAAAATTGAGATTTGATTCATGAATTTTTCATATTTTGAGAGAAAATAGAGGTAAATAAAAAATCAGTTTATAATAGAAAATCCTAGTACACAGCGTTGTTGCACAGTTAATTAAACAGTCCTTTAATTAAAAAAATGCATCTGTAGATATTTGAGGATTTCAGGTAGTTTTAGCATTAAATTGATTAATTTTCTTTATTTTCGAAAAAATGTTCAAATTAAAGTAGACTTTTTTAGCTATAGAAATAATAATAAAAACAATGGGGGAAAATATCTTCAATTTCCATTTTGTTTTAGAGCGTATATTGATCAGATGCACAAAGTGTGATGTTCCAAATTTTTATAAGATCAGAATTTAAATCTGAAACAAAAACTTTAACACAAAATTTCCAAGAGAAATGTAAATGAAGTGAAAAATTGTAAAATAGTTGGGAATCTAAAAGTGAATTATTTTAATATCAGCGAAAAGCGATCTGCAATTATAAATATGTCGCTGATTCAAACTGCGGGTTATGCATGAGATCTAGCTGCGGGTTAGAGGTCTGCGAGGACCAAAATTTCCCGCTCAACATTGCCGAAGCATTCCTTTGATTTTCATCTTTTCTATTATTTTAATTAATTTCTGCCTTCTGACATAAGATTTTTTTTTTAATTTTCATCTTAGATTTCTCATTTTTACATATTTATAGATAAAAGGAATTTAAATTCCTTTTCTAACACGAATAGTATTAAACAACACAGATGCCAGAATACCCATGTAATTTGACGAACATGCTGTTTAGGTGTGAGTATTTCAGGTATTTGGTGTTTTTTCTGTATTTTTTGCGGGAGGTGGAGTAGAAATGGCAAAATTAAAGTGCAATTTTTTCTGTTTTTACGGAATCTAATCAATGGAGGGGGGATAGTTCAATTCACGGATTGTTTACCGAGCACGGAATCCTCCGCGGAATGGATTATACCTGACCTGAGCTAATTAATTATATATCCATTCAACCTGAACCAGTTTTTTAAAAATAGATAACCCGAACTTGACAAAACTTCTAAAATCAATAGTATTCATTCCGAACGCAATCCCAACTCAGTATGAAAAAACAAAATTCCATCTTGTAAAGCAATAATGGAAAAGTAGTCTAGTATCAATTATATTTTTTATGTAAAAAAATCGATATATCTGTATATTGAGTCATTGACATTCAAATAATGTAATTTTTCATTTTAAAATATATTTTGGGGATACTTTTGAGGAATCTGATAGAATCGAGCCCATACGCTAAAACAATTAAAATTACCCGACTCGAAAAATAGAAGTCAATCCTAAACTTTCCGAAAAAAAAATTAACTTTAGCCAGGTCCGACTAAAACCACCAGTCGAGTTGAGTTTAATTTTCCGAGGAGATGCAGGATCGGGTTTCTACCCGAAACCCGATTTGAGCTAGGCATCTCTACATTTCGACCTGAACCCGAAATATTTCAACCCAACCAAACCCTAATTGTAGCTGATGAAAAAATATACCCATGCTGTAATGCAGTTATGTAAGAATATGTTTACAAATACATATTCAATAACAATTTCAGATTTTAAGTAAAAAAAATCAGTATACATAAATTCATTGACATTCAAATACAGTTTTTCATCTTAAAATAAGTTTTGTAAATTCTTTTGAGAGATCAATTCTTCTCGAATCAAGAACCATAAGTATCAACATCCAACCCGAACCTGAAACAAAGTTAATCCGACTTTAATCCGACACTCAACGACAAAAATTTAGGCTCAACCTGATCCGGTCCAGACTGCGAGTCATGTCAGGTGCAGTTTGCGTCACACGATGAAGCATTCTACTTGTTATCCAAGACAACCCCGACAAAATAATTTTCGTTTTCGTATTTTAACTGAACTAAAAATTCTTCATTACCAAGCCGATCGTAAATCCAAAATAAGCGAAAACTGATCCACAAATTTAATGTAGTTAAAAAAAAAGTATAAAATTGATTTTTAGTATAAATTTTATCTTTTTGTTGAAAAATAAACATGCATAGAGTCATTCATGCATCATCCTATGCTGTCATCCATGTAGATTTTTATTTTAAAAATTCAGATTTTTTTTCGACAATTCGGGTTTATCTAAACTCAAATTGCAAGAATCAAACTTCAGTCAGAAACCGATGTACAAAAAAGAATTAGTTTAGTCATTCCGACTTTCAAAAAAAAAAAAAAAAGCTCCATATTTCGACCCAATAACTTGAATGGGCTGAAATTCAAAAGTCAAAATATTTTCCCCGACGAAATTGAATTTTGACCCCGATGGGGGGGCCAGGTATGCCCGACGGGGGGGCATATGCCCCCACGGCCCCCCCTCTGGTGCCGCCCTTGCGGAAAACATATTTTATAGATATCTCTTTAAAAGTCTGTAGAAACAGTATTCTATAGCAATTTGTAAAAAATTCTGTAGAGTCCTATACAGCTCTATAAACTATTTTTATATGGGTTGATACCTATTTTTGACTTTATGTATTTTTTTGCAGGGGGGGGGGGGATTTTTATTAACTAGACACCTTACGACAAAAATTTAAATTCAAAAATCTGATTTTTTTTTTCAAATTTAACTTGCATTTTCATCATTTTTAGCACTTTTTAACAAAGTTGAAAAAAGCTTATGATTTCGGTTTGTCTGTCCATGCTCTATCTCCCTTAAATTTATTCAGATTGTCCTGAAATTTTTTGATGTTTAACCGGGCATGAACTCTATTTCAAATGAAGTTTCTAGCATGATTAGTTTATTTACAGGGACAATCAAAAGTTTACAGTTACATTATGGCCTAATGAAAAAAAAGTTTCAAATTAATTTTAAAAATGTGATAACCTGTCGAACATATTAAAATTTATATGCATTTAAGAATTGCACTGAAATATGCATTCTGAATATATGTGGTGAAAAAAATAGCCATTATTCATTTACAGGGCCACACAAAAGAATTCGATTACATAATATTAAAAGGGGGAAATGTGTGTGACATATTTTAATTATATTAAACTATTTTATGAATGATAAAATTTATGTACATCACTGAGGCTTCATATATTTAAAGGGATGTACAAAAAAATTAAAAAATTGTGTATTTTTCCGAAGTACTGTTTATGTATCTGATAATGGCTGATGAATAGATGAAATGCATGTTAATTACAATATGCACTTTCAAGTTTCACTAAGTCTATGCATATTATATGGTGTTTATAAATGATAGTTGATATATAGGACTAAGCCAAAGAACTCGCCAAAGTTACTGAATATGAACGTTAATTACTTTAAGGTGATTTTTAAATAAGCTAAGCATTTTATGCTAAACTACATTCAGTTTACTAAGAAATGTTTTTAAAAGATAGATAAAATGATATACAGAGTCACACAAAGAATTAGATACATAACTGCCTATGAATGTAATTTCAGTAGTTTTAATACCGTTTTAGTTTAACATAAATTCTAGCTAAATACTTGCATATAATAAAGGTACTAGGTCAACTAAAGGGCTAAACAAAAGCATTCAAGTATGATTCCATCTGTTACTAAAAACTGATGAAAAAGAAATTTCAACTTGCTTGGTATTTTCTTGCTAAACTAAATTTCCGTATTATATGATATATATATCAAACTACAGATCCAATGCAAGTCTGTTCAAAAGTATTGGAATAGATATTTGGCTATAGACAGTAACCTTATTTCCCTAAATAACTAATTTTTGTTAACAATTTCAGGAAATGTTGGAAAGTTTTTTATAGTCTATGCTTAAGGCATGATTTTTCTAACTTGTTTTTTCTTTGTTGAGATACTGATTGACTATTTCGTGTTGTAACTTTCCAAAAGAATTACGCCTCATATTAGATGTTACTGTTAAGTAATATAATTAAATTTTTTTGTTTAATTAATATCCTTATACTATGAGTTTTTCCAGATTTTTCTAATTATAGTTTTTTTTTAATTATGCAAAAAATTACTTTTTTGAAAAATCTAGTCATAATTTTGTGACTTCGAAATAATCGTTAAATTCCAATTCTTTTTTGTCTATTTTTAAAGGAACTTTTATGCATAAAATAGCTTAACAATAAGTTATTTGGTAACTTCAGCTATTTCATGACTAGTCATATTTTGTTTTAAAGTTATGAAATTTATGTAAGATTCAGTTTTGTAATAAAATTTTTATAAAGAATCCTGATTTAAAATTAAAAGAATATATATAATGAGTACTGATTCACGATTAAATAATTTGTATAGAGTATTTTCAACTATCTATATTTATCCTAAACATATCTGCTTCATGTTCTTTTATTCTCTCTTTTAATTTTTAAATTTATGTTGTACATTTTATATTTTCTTTTATTTATAACTGTTTTGTAACATAAGAAAACCAATTTCCTTCTAATCCCTAACTATTTAGCTAATTTAATATGTGGGCAAGATGGTGAAGGGGAGGAATAATGACTATAATAAGTTAATAAAAAACTTTAAATAGTCACAGAAAATAACTTAAAATTGTTGTGATATATATGATTGAGATTGTAAATACTTCTAATATAAGCGAAAATACAAACAATATACACGAAATAAATACTAATACTACAAGCAAAAATAAATTTAAAATATTTATGATATATAATAATTGAGATTAGTAAATACTTTCTAAAACAGTTAAATGTATAAACAGAGTCTTCTTAGAAAATACTGAATAATAATTTAATTAAAGCTAGATAACAAGTAAAATCTTTTTTTTTGCTTTGGTATACTCAAAAGAATTTTATATCTTACATCTGTATAGCAGAAAAAATTACTACTTAATATTGATATTAAAACAATGATTTTAGTAAATAAGAAATAATAATAGTCTTTAAAATATGCCTCATTATCAAATAAGAAAAATAAATAAAGGGTATGGATCATTCTATGTCAAATCACCCAGATTTTTCCAAAAATGACACCCACCATCACCAATTTTGATAAAATTCAGTGGATTTGTAGAATTTCTAATGCTGATTCCAAAAATATCAATTATATTGAAATTGATCAAACGGTTTGTGAGTTATGAGCTTTTAAATAGCTCCCAAGATGGCCGATTTGCCGCCATTTTGAATAGCACATGTGACGACAAAAAAATCCATAACTTCTTTCACGTTTAAGCTAGAGCTTTAAAATTTTTTTTTGTTTTGTTCAGAATAAAGTAAACTTTCATTTAAACTGATTTTTGTAAACCTCATTTTATAAAAATACTGTCAAAAAATGACTTTTTTTCATTTTTTTAAGTAAAAAAAGGGGCAGCTTTAATGGCTGATTTCCCCAAATGTACCCCCTTCAATTTTCATCTAATTGCATAAATAAGCAACTCAAAGTGTGTTTTGAAGACTAATAAAAAAACTTAATGGGCGGTTCACAGGTTTTTATTTAAAAAAATAAATTCAATTTTACTGACTTTCCACAGTAATAGAAAACACAAGATAATATTGATATTTCTTTTATTACCAGAAATATCATACATATTTACATCTAAAAGTTTGATAAAGTTTAATGTTACATAAATATATATATTTAATATGCCTAAAAAAGGGGAATCCCATAGGAATAAATAGGAATACCAAAAATGGGTTATTGCAATCGGAAAATTGAAATCTATTGCAGTCTCAGTAAATTATGAATAAAAAGGAAATGATGGAAAGAGTTCTACAAATAGTTGAATTTTATGACAAAATCATACTTTTATTATACAAAATACAATAAAATTGCAACTCTTAAATAAAAATTACGGTACTTTAAATTAATACAAAATAATGTATCACATACACAATAAACATGCTATTAAACATATATCTACATCAATAATATTTTAAAGTAAAAGTATTTAATATTTTTAAAAATCCCTGCCAACAGGCAGATGTGAATTTTGAAGTTAAATACAGTAGACTCCCTCAAATCCGCACAGCTTGGAACAGAAGTTTTGTGGATTTTAGAATTTTGCCGATTTCCGGTCATTACTTTGTTTACCTTTTTTTAAACAGGAATTTGAATGCAATCAAAACTAAAATGAATGCTTTAAAATATAATAAAATATTAAGATAAGTAATAAATTAAAATAATAAAAATTTAGATAATTTTCAAAGTGATTAAAATATTAAAAGTAAGGATTAAGTTAATAATCAATAATATATGATTAAATATTCATTATAAACATGAAATATATCTTTCCTAAATTATTCAATGTAGCTACTAATGTACCTCATAAAGATACATTACTAATTCTCAATAAAATCATAAAATAAAGAAGTTTTTTTTCAGGTTTAGCCAGATTTAGATTTAATAACCAAAAAAGCTTGATTAATACATAAATATATTTGATAAGAAGATTGTGATTACCAATGATATAAGAAAAATCTAAATTTTTTCAGAATATATTTCTTTTCCTTCGTGGGTAAAAAACATGAATTCAATACTATTAACAAAAGTTACAAATTAATATAAAATGGAGTTGATATAAAATTATAAAAGTCAAATTTTGTCCCTATATCTGAACTGAATGTTTCATTATTTGCATCCATAAATTATATGCAGATTTTTTAGAGTTGTGGATTTTAGGGTTTCGGATTTGAGATAGTCTCTTTGAGATAGTCTGTACTTGTCTCAGTATAGTCTGTACTTGTCTCAGTAACAAAAACTAAATCAAATTTAGATATAAACCTAGTTCAACAATTTTATCTGGTTCTTTTTAAAATTTAATTTTTCTGTAAGAACTGGTTTTATCACAATTATGTTAAGGCAGTGTATATAAAAAAATATTTTTGTACCCTCAATAACTCAAAATTTTCTAACTTATTTTCAGATTCATTTTTAAAAGTAAAACATGATACTTGTTGATGTGATTTTTTTTTTCCAGAGATTTATAAGTGACCTCAGGGCTGCTACAGGCAACTATTTTTCTAATATAAAATTTGAAGTATATTTTACTTGTAAATGTTATCAAAGCATCTATTATGGATTTCATTTTTAAGAAACTGGTTGGTGCCAGTTAGAATTAAAAAAGAGTCGCCTGTAGCAGCCTTGCAACCTGTGTTTTTATTTTTTGTTCAATGAATTAGATCTTGATATACAACAATTATTTTCTCAGTATGACCATTTTTTCCGTTTCCAGTACTATCGCTTAAATTCAATTCAAAATGCCCACTTTGACAGCATTTTTTAATATAGTATGCCTTATATATATATATAATGTATATATATATATATATATATATATATATATATATATATATATATATATATATATATATATATATACAGTCGAACCTCTATATAACGAAACTCCATACATCGAATTTCTCCATATAACGAATTTTTAGTAAAAACGGTCCCCTTTTCGCATGATTACATTAAAAACAGACTCTATATAGCGAAATATCTATCTTCATATAACGAATTTTTTCATAAATTGATCTTAATTTATTCAGTTTTAAAAAAACTTCGAAATCATATGGAATCAATTTTCCATCACTTATTTTTGATTTATCGTTCAGTGGAGAGGTTTTTTTTTTTTTATAAATATTACTTCTCTCCTAATTCTTTAAATCTAACAAGTTCATCCCACCTCCCACACACCATCCTTCTCAAAACACAGTCAATTGAATTGTTACACATATAAGAGAGGAATCAATGAGAGCACATAAGAGAGACCTTCAAATGGAGGACAATATCAACTACAATTTTTCATTCCTTGCTAAAATTTGAGAATTTTTTTTGAGAGCGTAACAATTGTAATTTTAAAATCAAAACAACAAAAAATTACAGATTTCTTCCTCTGAAATTTATGTAAGTCTTCCTCATTTGATTTTCATTAAGCTTTCAAATAAATGTCTTTTCTCTTTTTTGAAACTGCTTAAATAAGTAAGAAATAAAATGTTAGGTTAATATATACTTTTAAACATTTCAAATTCTTAATTAAAAAGATCAAAAATAATATTTGTTCAAAACTTACACATTAAATGCTATTTTTAACATCATACTCTATACATCGAGTTTCTCTATATAACGAATTTTTTACTGGAACGATGGATTTCGTTATATAGAGGCTCGACTGTATATAGAACTTGCCAATTGAATGCATTTGTGAGCAAAAATGGATTTAAAAACAAATCAGAAAATCCAATGATTTTGCTTTGCCGAACTGTCCCGTTCACATAGAAAGCAAGGTATTTTTGTATACACAGCTTTTTGTACCAATAGTATTAATGTACATTTGAAGTCACTGCAGATAAACCATTTGTCTATCTCATGCTGAATACAATCAGATAGTATTCTAAAAGTCGTTAGATAAGTTCGCAAGCATTCACAAGTATACATTTACATTATCTGTGACTATTACATGATGCTTGTTCTCGGCAATGAATCTTAGAAATCACCTCCGGTTGATCTCAAACAAACTATACGTGATAGAAGAAAACTAAGAACAGTTGTGTAATTAGCATAGAAAAATACATTAAAGGGGTGCATTGGTTCTTAATCATCTGATATGTAGACTAGTGTAACTTTTACTTACTGTATTTTTTATTAAAGAGTTTTAATTTTATCACATTTTTTTTTATTATATACAAGTATGATTTGGCTATATAATGTACCTATTTGTAGAGTTTTTTCTATTATTTCTTTTTTACTTATAATTTATTGAATCTCTGCAATAGATTTCAATTTGTCAGGAAAGTATTTCTATGTCTTACAAAAATCCATTATTGGCATTCCTATTAATTCCCTTTTAATAGGGGATTCTCCTTTTTTAGCCACATTAAACATACATATTTAAGTAACATATAACCTTATCAAACTTTTGAATGTAATATATAATACAGGGTGATTCAGCTCGTCGGTGACAAACTTTAAGGATCGATAGAGCACACCTAGACGAACATTTTTGAATAGGGAATGTAGGGTCCCTGACGCGATGGTAAGGCGCTAGGCGCTTTCGAAAATTTGGGTGCCGAAATTCGAAACGTCATAAAAACTAGGGAAATGGTTAGATTTTCTTGCTTGTTGCGTCGAAATGATTCTGTTTGTTTAGACTTTCTTCAGTACCAATTTGATAAGCGTATCTCTTAAAACATGGATAGGGGGCGCTGTAGACTTTGGAGAGCTAGACAACAACTTTAAGCCCGTTATTTTGATAATTTAACACATGCTCGCCAAAGTTTATACTCTAACTTAAAGTTTGAACCCAAAAGTAGAGCCCTGCAAAAAGCGTAAGAGCCGGAATAAAATGTCAAAGTACAGGGTGGTCGAAACTCGAAGGCTCCTAAGAGATAAACAAACAGATTTCTTGACTTATGGCATGCATTTTCATGATTCTGTTTGCTGGGGCTCTCTGAAACTCAGTTGAACGGTACAAAAAGAAACATCGATAGGGGGCGCTTTGGGCAAAAAACATAATTCGTTGACATTTCGGACGCTAACTGGAAACGGGGCGCTACGATCAGTTAGAAACAAAACAAGAGAGTAATTTACTTATCATAAGAAGCTATTAAAACTGCAGTTTTTTTTTTTTTTTAACAAACATAGCTGGTTTCAATCATGCACAATGCGCGCAATAAAATTTACATAAGGTGCTTTTTGCTGATTTATGCAAAAGATATCGTACCATATCGATATGCAAAAGATACGTAATGCTTAGACGACAACGCGAGATGACGTAGTTGTATGCGCAGACACGTCTTTTGAACATGCGGTACCTACTTAAGCTTCGGGTTACTTGTCTGCAGATCGGTAGTAGGATGGAACGGTACACAAACTCTGAATTGGCTGACATGCATTTGGCGTATGGCGCTGCTGGTTGTAATGGACGAGCCGCTCAGCGGTTGTACGCCGAGCGTTACCCCAACAGGCAAATCCCCTGCCATGCCTTCTTCGCTCGAGTACACCAGAGGTTGTCCACAACGGGATCTTTCGACGGAGGCAGGCCTGAACGGGAGCGATCAGTGAGCACCCCCGACAACGAAGAGGCTGTGCTTAACCTGGTTGAGGACAACCCAGGTCTTAGCACGAGAGATATCGCCAGACATGTTGGCATTTCGCAAGCAACTGCGTGGCGCATCTTACGTTCCCGGAATCTGCACCCCTACCACATCCAGCGGGTGCAGTTGCTCAGAGAGCAGGATTTTGGCCCTCGAGTGGAATTCTCAAGATGGTACTTGGCGATGAGATCCAGGGATCCCCGTTTTGTAAACAGCATTTTGTTTACGGACGAGTCCACCTTCAGCCGGGAGGGAATGTGGAACGCCCACAACAGTCATGTGTGGTGTGATGAAAATCCACATGAAACCAGAAGCCGAGCAGCCCAGGAGCGTTTCTCAGTAAATGTGTGGGCCGGCATTCTGGGGGATTGCCTCATTGGCCCTTATTTGTTACCTGAACGGCTGACAGGTGGAAATTACTTGATTTTCCTGGATCAAGTGCTGCCGCAGCTTCTGGAGGAGGCGCACGTACCCGAAGGTTCGCGTCGCCAGATGTGGTTCCAGCACGATGGAGCTCCGGCCCATTACACGAACGACGTGCGTCTCCATCTAAACGCAAGGTATGGCCAGCGGTGGATCGGGCGTGGGGGTCCAGTTCACTGGCCTGCCCGATCACCAGACCTCACCTGCTTGGATTTCTTCCTTTGGGGTTACCTGAAGGCCGAGGTATACCATACACCTGTCAGCAGTGCTGAAGAACTTGTGGCGCGCATTGTGGCAGCTGCAGGGCAGATCAGAGATACTCCTGGCATTGTTGGAAACACACACTCCTCAATGCGACGGAGGTGCGAAGCCTGCATCATGGCCCAAGGTCGAAATTTCGAGCATCTTCTGTAGTGTTATTTTTTGTAAATAAATTTCCAGTATCATTGATGTTTTTGGTCTAAATTTATTCAGAAGTGTTGAGCAGAGGTAGAAAATGTGTTTTCATTATTACTAACTGATCGTAGCGCCCCGTTTCCAGTTAGCGTCCGAAATGTCAACGAATTATGTTTTTTGCCCAAAGCGCCCCCTATCGATGTTTCTTTTTGTACCGTTCAACTGAGTTTCAGAGAGCCCCAGCAAACAGAATCATGAAAATGCATGCCATAAGTCAAGAAATCTGTTTGTTTATCTCTTAGGAGCCTTCGAGTTTCGAACACCCTGTACTTTGACATTTTATTCCGGCTCTTACGCTTTTTGCAGGGCTCTACTTTTGGGTTCAAACTTTAAGTTAGAGTATAAACTTTGGCGAGCATGTGTTAAATTATCAAAATAACGGGCTTAAAGTTGTTGTCTAGCTCTCCAAAGTCTGCAGCGCCCCCTATCCATGTTTTAAGAGATACGCTTATCAAATTGGTACTGAAGAAAGTCTAAACAAACAGAATCATTTCGACGCAACAAGCAAGAAAATCTAACCATTTCCCTAGTTTTTATGACGTTTCGAATTTCGGCACCCAAATTTTCGAAAGCGCCTAGCGCCTTACCATCGCGTCAGGGACACTACATTCCCTATTCAAAAATGTTCGTCTAGGTGTGCTCTATCGATCCTTAAAGTTTGTCACCGACGAGCTGAATCACCCTGTATATATGTAATATATAATATATATGTAATATATGAAATATATAAATATTTCTGGTAATAAAAGAAATGTCAACTCATTATGTTGCGTTTTCTGTTATTGGGGAAAGTCAGTAAAATTGAATTTATTTTTTTAAATAAAAACCTGTGAACTGCCCATTAAGTTTTTTTATTAGTCATCAAAACACACTTTGAGTTGCTTATTTATGCAATTAGATGAAAATTGAAGGGGGTACATTGGGGGAAATCAGCCATTGAAGTTGCCCCTTTTTTTACTTAAAAAAATGACAAAAAGTCATTTTTGACAGCATTTTTATAAAATGAGGCTCACAAAAATCTGTTTAAATGAAAGTTTACTTTATTCTGAACAAAACAAAAAAAATTTGAAAACTCTAGCTTAAACGTGAGAGAAGCTATGGACTTTTTTGTTGTCACATGTGCTATTCAAAATGGCGGCAAATCGGACATCTTGGGAGCTATTTAAAAGCTCATAACTCACAAACCATTTGATCAATTTCAATATAATTGATGTTTTTGAAATCAGCATTAGAAATTCTACAAATTCACTGAATTTTATCAAAATTGGTGATGGTGTGTGCCATGGTCTGGGTGATTTGACATGGAATGACCCGTATGGGAATGAAGGGAAAGAGGGAGGGGTCAATATTTGAAGTAATATATATATATATGTATGTATATCCTCTCGTTTTTCTTTCATAGTTTGTCTTGTCGCACAACATATTATTTTAGTACATCTTTTCTGTATTTTTATTTAAGTTATCAAATTCCAGTCAAGTAATTAAATTTAGTTTCAAGGTTATAAAGCTAATTTAAATTGCACATTCTGGCATATTTTATAGAAAAATTGACGTACTGTTATAATTAAACTTAAAAGTATTGCTGTTTCTTTTTACATATAAGTTCATTTAATTCTTTAATACAGATTGTTTTTATGCTTTACTCTTTCAAAATACTATGGTATTAATAAGGTTAAAGGACGTTTTCGATTTTTAAATTAAATCACATTTATTTAGAAATCCAAACATAGAAATCCAATTTAACTTTACTTTTACAAAATTTTGTATTTTAAATCCCTTTAAGTATATTTTTTAAACAGTAAGTACCTTCTTGATGTACTTTTTTTCATTTCTCATAAGACCCGTTTTTAAAAATCAGGAAAATTTTAAACTATATTGACAAACCATTATAATGTAAATGATTGTGTAAAAAATTAAAGGGAAACAGAAAAAATTTTAACTCCATTTTAAAAGAGCAATTTAAACAAAAATGTTATTTAAATGAAAACAGAAAAATAAGAGGACTTACATAGGCGTAGCCAGCCTTTTGAACGGGGGGGGTGCCCAAATTTTTTAACCTGAACATGTTGGGTACAAACAATATCTTATGTAATAAAACCTAATAAAACGGAACCCCTTAAAAGCTACCAAGTTTCCGTTTTAGACAGGTTTTTATTCGCTGAAGTTATAATTGTATGGTACTTTTTTTTAAACGGACCCAAACGCAATTTTTAATTGCGCGAAGAAGGATGAGAAGTTGCTCAAAAATAAATCTAATGGATAAGAAAAAGATATATAAACACAGATAAAACATGGTAGATATAAAACAAAGATATTCGTAAACAGAAATCTGTAAGTATCACAAATTTTCATTTCAAACAGCAATGAAATACTAAAATAGATAAACACGGCTTTATTTCTCCCGTCATTTTGATCAAAGTAGCAATAGAGTAACTTCTAAAGGGAATAAGTACACAATTTAAAATAGAAAAGAGTTCTTTCAATGTTTCTACTCATGAATAAATAAATTTTTCTAATTAAAAAAAAAAAAAAAGAGCCCGTCTTTTCTCTATAATCCCGTCTTTTTTCTATATTCGAATTATCCGAAGTTTGAATTATGCAATGTATAAAATGAGAACATCCTTAATATAGTACTATTACAAAAGAATAAATGTTATAGTGTTTTTTAACTTTATTATGTTTGTTATCATCTGAATATGGTTTAATATTAAATTAGAATGTATAAATATATAAACTAAGTAAAAAATTAGAAACAAGCACAGTGAAATTGATTTTTGAAGTTTTCAAAAATGAATTGAAAACTGATTTCAATTCAGTTTTGAATAAATTTTGAAGTGTCACTGATGAACAGACGGGGCATTTAGAAAGTGGATATCAAATGTATGGAATTACATGGATATTCGTTCGGAACAATTCTCACAGAAAATCAAAGAAAGTTTGTTTTTCAAATGATCTGAAATCCGTGAGAAAGAAAGGAAGAATGAAAAACTAAAATTCTCATTAGTTCGAATTAAACGATGTCAAGAGAAAATGACTTCGAATTAATGAAAAAGTTTAACGTTATTCTGCCATTGAAAATTTCGGGACTTCATGTTTAGTTCGAATTATGCGAAGATTCGAATTATCCGATTTCGAATTAACAAGAGTCGACTGTAAATAGTTTCTATCCTTTTCGAGAATTTGCGCTAATTTCTTAAAGAATTGCAAAAACATGCATGAGAAAGAACGGCGTTAAAAAAACTTCCATAAACAGAAGACATTAAATTGAGATTAAAAAAACAACTTTTTGACTTACTGTGACTAATACAGATTCTAGTAAATGTTCTAATTTTAAAAAAGATAAACAAAAAAAAATGTGGGTCTTTTCTTTTATTACATTTCAAAACATAGACTGTTAGTTTTGAGTAACTAATTGAACTAACTTAGCTTTCAATTTTCTTCTTTTTTCTTTTATAAATTTCGATTTTTTAAAATAATCAAGCTTGGGTCTGCGCGAGCGGGGGGGGGGGTGTCCGGGCACCCAGGTCACCCCCCCCCTGGCTACGCGCATGACTTATTACAATAAAAATTACCTGGTGCAAAGGGAAAAGCAAGTCTAATGCAAAAAATAAAATAAACAAATAAAATAAAATTTTAGTTTTTAATATTAGAATTTTTAATGTTTAATATTTTTAATAGTTTTTAAAATTTAAATTGACATTTATGCATTCTAAATGATAATTATTTATTTGATTATTACGGAAAAATTACAATAAATACTAAAGAAATCTTATTTATTTTTTTAATTAAATGAGAAAATAAACAATAATGTTAATTTTTTTGAAAATTACAGAAAATATGCAACCATAATGTCTGGCCTTGCATAAACTCGTATTACTAAAGTGAAAAGGAAGCGTCCGTGTTTGGGATTCTAGATTTGCTGTGAAGGCTATGAATATTAGGGGTGTTTGGTTATGGACTCATTTTTAAATGCAAATGTTTGACAATAACATTTGACAAAACATTTATTAACGTGTTTAAAAATAAAAGATTTTTTTTAAGTGGAAAATTAATTCAATCTTGTGTTAAAACATATTTTCTCATAAAATCTTTTGATAAGGTACCGTATTCGGAAATTCCAATTAAGATAAATTTTCTAAAAGTCCGCTTCAGAAAAAAGGAAAACACTATTCAGTTTTATAGATAAACAAATAAGGTAAACTGCTTGTTTATAAGCATAAAGACCAAAAAAATATTCTGTTATGTGCGAGAAAATAGCCAGTTTAGAGTTGAGGTTATCAATTTTGAAGCAACCTCTATAAATATGATGTTCATAGATCATGTCAACGTAACATATCCCCTCAGACGCTTCTTCATGTTATGATAGATAGGTGTACATCGATGGTGATCTACTACTCGAATGCAGACCATCTATAGGATGAACAGTTTGCAGTTGAGATGTCTGCAGTTTATATTGATACTTTTCTTCCATTAGCTGCCGTGGTGAAGATCCAAACTACGTTAGAAATTTGGATTGAATACCTTCATGTACACAGTTATATACTTTAGGGATTTTTACTGTTTTAGCTCAGTGTTGCTTCTGGAAATTAATGACACAATATTCTACCTATAAAATCTGTGATTTAAAATTCTTGTCACAGTCTATAAATCTCAAGAAGATTTGTCCTTAACCCCTTGGGGACGAGCAACACGTATACGTGCCACAAAAAGGCTTAAGAATCTTTGTTTATTCCCAGCAGTAAAATTTTACTGTAAAATTTCCCTTATTTATTAGGAGAATTTTCTCGATTTATTAAGACACAAGTTTCTGTTTTTTAAACCGATGACAAAGCATAAAAAATATCGTAAAAGCCTCCTGTTACAAAGGGGTTAACTATCTGTCCTCTCTATTTGATTTTGACCTCTTTTCGATGCCATAAAGTCACCAATGGCAATTCGATTGTAGTATTTTAAATTCACTATAATGAAACATCTATTCCGGTTTTTTTCTCAGCAAGTACTACTTTTCTTTTATTTTTATGTTATTTCTACTTACTGATTGACTTGTTAAAAAAGCAAAATCGTTCTTTGTGATTATTTCTTTCTTCATAAATTTAAGAAATGACAGTAGTTTTTATTACTATGCAAATTATTCTGATTTGTTTTCTTCAGTGTTTTTAATTTCGTGAGAAAAGCTCATATACTCCTTAATGTGTTTTTTATTTATTAATAAGATGATAGATTAACATAATTTTATTTGTTACAGATGCATGAAGACATAAAAGTATTTACAAGAAAAAGTTAACTTTGATTCCCATGATATAATTAAGGGTTACAAAATTATTTAAAGTGTAAAATATGGATCAAAATATTTCTTTCTAAAAGGATTTTGAAAAACAATCACCTAGCTTGCACAAAGGGAATTCATTTATTTGTGAATTTTGCAAAAATAATTTCTTTCAAAGAATTAATTAAGCAAGCATCTGTTATTTCATATTGGCGAGAGACGTTTTGTGTATAAAATATGCAACAAGAAATTCACTCGCAAGAGCCATTTAAGGAGACATCGCGTACGGATGAGAAATCTTTCACGTGTGATATATGCAACAAGAAATTTTCTAGTAGAGGAAACTTGAAACATCATCAGTTACTTCATAGTGTAGAGAAACATTTTGTTTGTGAGACATGCAACAAGAAATTTGCTTGTGAGAGTCATTTAAATAAGCATAAGCTAATTCATACTGGAAAGAAACCTTTTGTATGCTACATATGCAACAAGAAATTCCTGAAAAGTAGTAGTTTAAACAGTCATCTGTTAGTTCATACTGGTGAGAAACCTTTTATGTGTGGAATATGCTACAAGAATTTTTCTAATAAGGGTAATTTAAACATCCATTTATTAATTCATACTGGTGATAAGCCTTTTGTGTGTGAGACTTGCAACAAAACATTCTCGCGTAAGAGTAATTTAAACGCACACCTGTTAATTCACTCTGGCAAGAAACCTTTTACTTGCGAGTTATGTAGCAAGAGATTCTATCAAAATCGTGATTTAAACAGGCATCTGTTATTTCATACAGATAAGAAACCATTTGTGTGTGATATATGCAGCAAGAAATTCTCCACAAATAGTAATTTAAGCAACCATCTATTAATTCATACTAGTGAAAAACCTTTTGTGTGTGAGGTATGCAACAAAAAATTTTCACAAAAATGTACTTTAAAAAGGCACTTATTAATTCATACAGGTGAAAAACCTTTTGTTTGCGAAATATGCAACAAAGCATTCTCACAAAAGGGTGATTTTGACAGCCATCTATTAATTCATACTGGCGAAAAACCTTTTGTGTGCGAGTTATGCAACAAGAAATTCTCTCAAAGGTCTAATTTAAGCTCACACATGAGACTTCATACTGGTAATAAACCTTATGTATGTGAGATAGGTAATAAAAAATTTTCTTTTAAGGGCAGTTTAAGCTGGCATCTGTTAAGTCATACTGGCGAGAAACCGTTTGTTGGTGAGACGAAAAATGAATCTTTCTGACAATATTACTTTCTAAAATGACGTATTATTTCACACTGGTGAGAAACATCTTGTGTATGATATATGCAACAAGGCATTTTCTCAAAGGGCTCACAAAGTGCTCCACTGCGGTCTTGTAATTTAAGACTTTTATCAACTAACTTCTGTACTATTTATAGGTGCTTCCGTGTAAGTTTGTGTTAAGAGAGTATGATTTCTTGTCAAACATAAATAGTTACCAAAATTAAATTTCGGTTAATTAAAAATTGTATTTATAATGTTCATTTCTGTAACATTATGCATTTTATTTTGTATTTATCAAATAAATTTTCTCCTAATGATGTAATATGTAGTTTTTAAAAAATCCCTGTCGGCTTCGCCTATAGGCGGAGGTAGATTTCCAAAAGTGCTCATTTCAAGAAAAAAAAAATTATTAGAGATGAGCCCAGTTTAACAATTTTATTTGGCCACTTTTGAAAAAAATTCAATTTCAAAAACTGGTTTTATCAGAATAATTTTAAGCTAAATTCGGCTCAAATGCCCCATTTAAGCAATATATTTTGACATTATTTAAAAATCGCTCAATACGGCACATTGTATAGTTCCTAAAAAACAAAAAACTGTCGATTGAATGCATTTGAGAGCAAAACTGAATTTAAAAATGAGTTATAAAATAACCAATTTGTTATTTGAATACATTCTCAATTCTTTAATCATGATTGCTTCGGAAAATTTTGTGCGAAGTGCCCATTTTACAACATTTTTTAAAAATATATTTAGCCTTTATCAGAAAAAAAGACCAATACGGCACATTATACACAGTAACACTTTTATTGGTCAGTTTTTTGTTCCAAACATAACATATGACGTAGAGTCGACTGACATAAAAAAAACACAGATTTGTTTCTATCAGCTTTTTCCTGGAATCAAAGATTATAAACTGCCTGTTACTCTTTCTTCTCTGTCTAAAGCATAGTCACGTTTGTAGCCAAATAGAAAGTCAAACAGTTTTTGTTACTAGAACTATTTGTTGAGTTGCTTCAAGAGCCAATTCTTGATATTTTTCCAGTTCTCGTAGTCTCTAGAAGAAGAAAAAAGTTTTATTAATTTTTTTTCTAGTATTTCAATTAAATAAATGATTGGTAAATGACTAAAAGAGATATCTACTAAATAAGTAAATTCTGTGCATCACTGGTGACAGTATTCAATTATAATATTTGTTTTTGCCTCAAGATGAAAAGTAAATTCTGCTCTAAATTCACTAATTATAGTGATATTTTTGTGTAAACTGATGCATTCTATTCAGTTAGGTATTTGTACAATTATCTTATGATTTACCTTAACGTGAATATAAACAAAGTAATATATGTATGATACATGAGCAATGTATCATCCGTATGAAATAAAGTTCATTACTTGAAATGAACTTACTTTTCTGTCTAACTTTCCTTATCAATTCGTTAAAACGTATTAAAAACAAAAAATTCATAAACATTTTGGCTTTTCATTCATTTCGAAAATCAAGAACACCATTATCATCATCATCATTATTATTATTTTAAAATAGTATTTTTTAATTAAATACACATTATTTCCTATTTTTGTTAAAGTATTTGACCATCGTTAATTTAAATTTAAATTGAAAAATAAAATTCACGCGGTATAAAGTTTAAGATTTCCCAAAACCTTTAAATGAATCTTTGAATTATATGTAATTCAAAGTATTTTGTATTATAAATATAGCAGAAAATAAGTCTATTAAAAAGATCAATTTTTGTATTCCTTTTATATAATCCAAATTGATTTCGTTTATCTGTTTTTCTCAATTGAATGCCTAAAACAGAGAATTTATTTTTCAGTAAAAAGTTTTCTTATACCAAAAATTTCAAAATAGGAAGTAGGATCAGGAGATGTAATGACCATTTTATACATTTTCAACCTTATTATTTTTTTAAATACAGTCAAAGTTCTATTATCCGAACAAGTTTGGGCCAAACATTGAGCGAATTATGGAATATTGTGGGTAATAGAGTATTGTGCACTGTACGTCACTTTATTATTCCTAGACAACATTTTAATTCTATAATCAGTATAATATAAAAAGTTAAATATGAAATATAATAATTAATTTAATATGCTATCTCGAAAAATGTCTTTTTAAAGTTTTTTTTTATTAAAAAATTGATAAATATGTGCATTTAAATAAAAATAATTACATATGTACTGTAATACAGTTTGTGTTTTACTGTTAAAAAAGAGTTATATTAAAAAATAGATGTTTTATTACGATTTTTTCAATTTTTTTAAATCCAAAAATGATTTTTTAAAACAATAAAAAATCATTTTTGGATCTCCAATTTGTAGTTTTTTAATCGTTTATTTCAGTGTTTACATTTATAAAGTAACGCTAATTATAGAAAATTGCGGATTATGGGTGCGCGGATTATCAATCCTTGACTGTACATAGGAAGTAACTTTAACCCTTTAAGAACAGCGCTTAAAAGTTTTAATCCTCTTAAACTCCTTTTTTGTTAAGTTAAGAGAATGGCTTTAATTACCCCGTCAAAAACTCACAATCAAAAAATTTGGGAGTAGTTAAGACCACTAGTGGAGAAATTATGACTACTATTTTTCTTCTTTACGCTAGCTTACACACATTTTTTTAGATAATTAAGACCAATAGAATACCAAACTGATACATCAGTTTATCAAACATTTTGGTCAACTTTATTTAAATCGCTTATGGTTCTTAAAAGCGCTTCAGACCATTGAAAAATAATATTTAAAATGAAAAATTATATTATGAGATTAATATCTAAGCATGCAACAAAATTTTACCACACACAGTTTTCTCCATAATGGCGGCGATCACAGTTACCCTCTAGTCATAATTATCCCTCCGACCCTATTACAGATAAATAAATACTGAATATGTACCTTTAAATTGAGCAGGTTTGGCCAAGTTGTTCTCTGTTGCCATTTTCGACGAGGAATCGTCTCCGTGACTGCACCGTTCCAGCTTACTCTCATACCACTTCAGAGGATTCAATTGTGCTGAATCTCTTTTAAAAGGATTGGAGATGGTTTTCATGAACAGGTGGTGTTTTGCTCTCACAGCACTGGGCCTATCTTCAGATTTTTCTTTCAGAATAAACTGGGCGAAATGGCGAGCTAAACTCACGTCGCTTGACAAGAGTTGGGCTTTTGGAAATGATTTTCTCACCAGTTTCTCGAATTTAGATTCCTGAAATCATACAAAAACAATTTTAGTGAAATTCCAACGCAATATTTTTTGTTGCAGTTTGATTGATCCCCCCCTCCCTCTTAATTTTTGTTTTATCATTTCAAATCACGCCATTTTATCTATTTTGATCTCGATCTACCTTTCTCTCTCTCTCTCTACACACACACACACACACATATATATATATGTACATACATGTATCTTTGATATAAAAAACATCAAATCTCTTCTTAAAGAAGGCATAGAATGATGTAAATTTACCGTATATACTCTTGTATAAGTCTAAGATTTTAGACAAATTTTGGGAGCTGAAAATGGGGGGGGGGGTCTATTTATACACAAGTTAGTAAAAAAATGGAGATAATGAGCGAAAAGGCAAGTACTTTAAGTAATCACATATGTGTCTAGGTGAAAGAAAGAGGTAAAAGCGGACAATAGTCATTTCCCTGCAATTAAAAAAATCGAAGAAAATCCCAGGAAAAAAATCTCTACAATAATGCCCTTGTAATTCTTCTGTACCTATTATCTCTTGCGACAGAATTCGCTTCAATAAAAAAGGCATTTCTTTTAACATTTTAATCCCCTTTGGAAAAAGAACTCAACTTGAGAATGCTTCTACGTGTCTCTTCTAAAAGTCCTACAATACACTGAAGTACTATACTTAAGCAATCTGAGAAGTTTTACTTTTAAATAAGGATTCAGTATATTTTTGGAAGATATATTTTCTCTTTAAGTATTATTAAACCGACGTGAATAGGTTTTAAAATAGTTTAATCTTCTTCGGGTTTTTTGCATAATTATACAGTTTAAAATCTTTGAATTTTTAACCTCATTATTTCATAATAATACCTTCACCGTTTTTTAAACCTCAATTACAAATCATTTTTCAACATACTACGACAAATGCGGTTCGACTTACACTCGAAATTCAAACTTTTTTCGAAGTTTTACTTACGAATTGGGCTGTCTAAATATACAAGAGTATATACGGTATTTACGAAGTAAATTACTAAAAATTAATCTAAATAAAAAGGCTTTATTCTAGATGTAATGTTGCAATACAATATTTTCTGAAAGTGAATCTATTTAAATCCTATGAGGTTAGAAAAATGAAAATCAAATCGAGAAATGAGAGTGGTAAAAACTTATTAATGTACTAGCTGACCCGCGCGGCGTTGCACGGTTCCAAGGTAATAATATTAAAGGAACATGAAATTTGTGATTTTATCTCTAACTCGAAATATGTGAAATTGCGTTGTCTGAAATACACAACCACTGACTGTTTGAAAAAATGGTTTAAAAAATGAACAAATAATATTTAGCTGTAAAAATGTTCAAAAGCACTGCAATGGGAAACAGGAGAGGAACTACTCAAGTAATAATTAAAATTTTGAAAATCTTAATGTCAGATACATCAGGAGAGACTTTGGGGTACTTTCAAGAAAGTTTTGGATCCTCGTAAATGCCGTAGATTTTGTTAGCCATCGCACAAAAACATACATGCGCGCAGACTACGTTTAGTGATTTTATTAGTGTAGGTTACTGTGGATATTCAAAATAACTCTTTTACCGCTAATTCATTAATTTTATGGTTTTTGCCTTTTTTACATGCAATTTAAAAATAGATAAGACCATGATGCGTACAAAAATCAGTAATCTTGACAAAATTGACAAAAAACTATGCTAAACGAAAAAAAAATCGTTAAAATCCACATCGAAAATCGTACTGAAAATCGCAATGAAAAAAAATCACTGAAATTGAAAAATAATAACCGAAAATACAGTCACAAAATTTAGCTAATTAGGCTTTATAACAATTTTATTTTTATGATTCTCAAAAAATAGTCTCAAAATGTGAAGAAATACTAAGAATCGCAATAAAAAGTTCGTTAAAAGTTCCAAAAATCGCAGCACGATTTCCGAATAAATTTTATTGAAAAGAGAAACAAAATGACTATATTGAGTGAAAAGAACGAAACCGTATTCCTTTCACTAATATGGAAAAATCCCCTCGAAACAAAAAGAGCGCTAAAAATCGCCTAAAAATTTAAATTAAAAAAATTCTTATCAAAAAATCAAAAATCGGGCTTCGAGGTGCAAAACTACATGTATAGAGACATTAATTATAAATAGAAGTTTTCTTATACGTCCATTAAAAACATTTCAAAAATATGCATTAAAATATTTAATTGCTATAAAGGACGTCAAATACTAATAAAAACATTAAAAGATCTTAATAATTTTTACGTGTTTCGATTGAATTTACTCAATCATCATCAGAAAAACAAAATACAAATAAACACAAAGATGGAGAATGACAATAAAGTATTACTCTTTTATAGCAATTAAATATTTTAATGCATATTTTTGAAATACATGTATAAAAGTACCTTCACTCCAAACTTTGTAACTCTATATGCAGCTGTCTCTTCAGAACAGCGCTGACACACACACATACTTGTCTCTTTATTATTATAGAAGATGTAATAGATAAGTGACTAACCGAGTTTTTTTATTAATACCGATATAATGCATTCCATACATATAGAAAGCCAATTTATGAGTTAAAAGTACTGAATAAGAATATCATATAAAAATATATCCAAAATAAAAAATATGAAATATACCATAAAAAATAAGCACAAAAATATTTTCACAGGATTTGAAACCACGTAAGAAGAAAAAATGTATGACCTATACCATGATACTTCAAACAGAGAGTAAAGACCAATCAAACAGAAAACTTGTTTAGTTACAACAGTTGCAATTTAAAAAAAATCACACAGTAATTTTTTAAAATTTAGTTATTAATAAATTGTTAACAATTATCGTTAACTATTGATAATAACTTATGTCCTTGGCATTTAACATAAATAAAAATGCGTAACTAAATCTATTTTCCGCAGAAACATAGAAATGTAAACATTAATGTATGAAATAAAATGAGAATTTAATTGATCTTAAAAGTATGATTTCGAAATTAAAAAATATAAATTCGGTTTAAATAAAAAATGTCATGTTTTAAATTTTTTTATTTTTATTTTGGTTTTGTACATTTTTTAAAGGTAAGAAAAACACTGATGCACTAGAATACATATTAAAATTAATTTATGAAATAAAATCAGATTTTTCACACAATGTGTTAACATAATACAAGCAAAATAATTCACCAAATAAAATAAATTTTTCAGGCTATGGTTGATTTTCTTGAACCTTTTCATTCTATTTTCCCCCATTATATTTTTCTGAAGTTAAATTTACTTATATGTTACTAGTACGTTACCAGTACAGAAAAATCTTTTACAGAAAAAGATTTTTTACTTACCTTCAAAGCCTTGTGTAATATTGGCTTTAAATGGGTTGACCAATTCATAAAACACGAACTGAAGTGCGCTTTTTTGGCGTAGTAATGCCCAGTCATAACATTGAGGGTCAAGAGTCCGTATGTCCACATGTCAAAAGATTTGCCCCGAATTTTCTTGTCAGCTTCATGCACGAAGCATTCCGGAGACTGGTACACAATTGGGGATATCAATCTATAAAAGAAAGCGACTATGATAATGGGGCGGTCCATAAATGATGTCACACATTTTTTCAATATTTGTTACCCCCTCTCCCCCCTTTGTTACAAAGTGTCACACTTCATCATACCTCCTCCCCTCACTCTTGCCACATGTTACTCTATATTACGTAAACATATACTTACAATTTAGTGACAAAATCTACGATATACATCACATTTCAAAAATTTTTTTTTAACTTTAACTATGTGTTTTCATGATATTTGTGAGCATAATAATAAAAATAATGCGTGTAATTTTTTCTAGGATATAAGATAAAGGTTTACAACAAAATCATAATTAACATACAATAATAATAAAATGTTAATATGAAAATAAATGAAAGCCGTAGTATTTTTGAAATTAAAATAGAATTTACTATATTTGGTTTTAAATCTTATCTTTACTTTATCCATACAAATTTCATAATTTAATCTGCTGACTTTTAACACTTATATTTTAATTAAAATGTATAGTGTCACACTATGTGTTACTCCTTCTCACCCTTGTCACAATTTCACGACCCCTCCCCATCTATGTGTGATATCATTTATAGACGGCCCCAATAATAAATATGAATTTGTTGAAAATAAAATATTGCAAACTTAATCCCGAATAATAGGATATAATGTTCTGAGTCGTTTATTAATTCATTTTCGACACGTAAATAAATAATTAAACACCCTATTTGTTCATATATAAGGCGAGTTTATTAGTCGAAAATATTAGTAGGTGAAAATTAGTCGCTACGATATTTTATTTTTTTATGTTGACTAGGTTTTAGTTTTTATAGGACAATATTTTATTCTTTTATGTTGATTAGGTTTTACCTTTCCCATTTTAAATTATTTCGAACTCCGTAGTGCCAAATATTGCATTCAATTTCCAGAGACATCTTTTGATATATGATTTTTCTATAATTTTTTTAATCATATTTCAGTAACAGAAACTTTTCTTTTAATTCTAGATACTTCTCGCAGCGTTTACCATTCAAAGAGTTTTAGAAATATCAAAAGATTTATCTCATGATGACAGCGATGCTGTCTCAGACGAAATATTTTCTGACGTGAAAGTGTTATCACCTTCAGCAAAAATTCTATGTGACCGTGAGTTAGGATAAGATGAAGCCGAAGTTAAGAAAGTTTGGACTAAAAGATATAACATTACACAAAATATTAGTCGGATGAGGCAATTTGAAAACTTCATTCAGTCTAATATATGTCCATTCTTCAAAATTCGCTACCACAGTGTAAATTAAATGACAATCTATGTCCATCCTGAGGTTTTTAAAGTTATATAAAGTTCCGTGCATTAGTTTTGGAAATAGGACTTTTGAGGTTATTGAGAAAAATGAATCAAAAAGATCCACCTAGTGAGCAATCTAAGCAAAAACAAATAAGAGCATTAATATTTATCAAGCTATACCTGAATCTGAAGTTTGATGAAAAAATTCGTGAATTAGTTCTTGAAATAGAGCTACTGCAGGAATCGGGAAAAAATCAGCATAGTAGCGCCAAATGTCGGCCGATTGAAACCAAAATATAAACAGACCTGGTTCATATCGCAGATTTAATGAATTTGAAGTTTGATGATAATCCGTGCATTAATTCCTGGGATAGATTATTGCACAAGTCGTTCAAAATGCAGCATAGTGGTGCCACCTGTTGAGCGATATACATGAAAATGCAAATGACAGAAATTCTTGTAAAGGACTAAATGAATCTAAATTTCGATAGAATTTCGTGCATTAGTTACTGAGATAGAGCTGTTGCGTAAAATGTAAAAAATTCAGCATAGCAATGCCAAATTTTAAGCGATTTATACCAAAAACTTATCAGCATCAATCAATATTAATGACTATGTGAATATAAATTTTCAAATTCAGATTCCGTGCATTGGTTTTTGAGACAAAGTTATTGGAAAAATCATGAAAAATGCAGCACAGCTTCGCCATTGTTGTACGATTTTCACCAAAATGTCAACAACATCAATTCATGTCAAAAACTATCTAAAACTGATTACACTGGTCAACAGCTGTTTTGGTGCCGGGATATTTTTAGCTGATTCTATATGAATTTGATGTCCTGAATTCAAATATGGCCTTAGTTTTTCTCTATCAGCTCAGTTTTTTAAGATAAACAACTTTTTGTGAAATATATGTTTCATTATTTTAAGGTATATCCATGTATTAAAAAATGTATGTAAAAATAAAATAAATACAGGATTTTTATTTTTTATAATACACAAATGCTAGTTTTTATTATTATGATATCACATTTTCAAATAATAATTTTTTAATTATATTGTACAAATATTTTTACTCACAAAAATAGAGAAAAACGTCACTGATGAAACTGATACTCATTGAATGCTTCGGAAGCTTCTTTTCCGTGACATTCTGGAATATATTTTAGAAAAGTGTCTTTTTAAACTCAAGCTATAATCTGAAACCCTTTGCATATCTCATCTTTTTTGGTATCGGTCCTCCATAGTCTTAATATTGTGGTGAAATCTTTCGGGCTGTTTATCACTTGTGCCTTCTTTATTTTCAAGAAAATGCTTTAAGTGGCAATGTAAATAGTGTACTTTAATGCTTCTAGTACACCCAAGAGATTTAAAACTATTATGCTTTTCATTTACCTGTTCTACATAGATTTCTCCTTTGCATTTGCCCGGAATGTTTTTGTGAACTGCCACAAAAGTCCAGGCTTTTTATTCAGCCTCATTCATTGAATTTATGAAAGCAGGATCCTTAATCAGTTGTCTTATTTGTTGTCCGTTAAATATTCCTGATTTAATATTTTCATAACTCAATTCGGGTGTTTTTACTTTATATATGCAAATCATGACCCGTTCTTATGGATAATTTACACAAACTGTTTCATAGAACAGAGCTTGATATGCAGTGCCGAAAGTATGATTTTCTTTCGCCCAACTAAAGTGTTATTAATGACATTCCTTTCTCCAACATCCATGTTTTCTTTCTTAGGCCTCTCTTTTCTAATCTAGTGGTGTGTTTTATCCCTGCTATCCCAAAAATATAAAAACAATAGTATTTTGTGTAACTTCTTTGCTGTCCAAGGACAATTAGCTGGAAAATATTTAGGAAGAGCCAATTTTTCTAACAGTCCTCTAAATTCATGACAAAATACAGCATTGTTTTTCTAAGAGAAGAAGGGTAGTAGACAATTTTGTCTTGTGTGATAAAATGTAAGTTTGACTCTTTCTTCTAATAAATATTTGTCTTTTAATCTTGAAACCAACCAGTAATTCAGAAGCTTCTTTTAAAACATTGAAATCTCTTTTGAAATCATTTAAATCAACCTGGTTGAAAAATGTAGACATTGATGACGTCTCCTCATAATCACTTTTACCTTCACAGCTATCTAAAAGATGATCAGAAGGACAATATTCATCCTCACTAAGCTCTGGTACCTGATGAAACGTTGGGATCGATAGTTCCTCTGAGTGAGGAAGTGGGGGTCTTGAAGACACTAAATCAGGATAAGTTTTCTTATTACAATTGTTTTGATTAATTCAAATAGTATTCCAGTGCTAGGTAGAACTAATAGTCATAGAAATGGTTTTGGAGTTCTCTCCAAACCGTTGGTAAGCCGAATTTGAGACTTATTCTTTTCCGTCAGCTCACTGTCATAAATGTTCTGTACAAGTTTTACACACCTGTTGTGGTGCGCAGATTTTATCCTGATCACCAAGTCTAACCCCAAAGTATCCAAGATAAGCTCTCTTTACAAAGTCAGTAACATATTTTCTGTGTTCTTTCAACTTTTATTCTCCGCATATGTAGCAAAACTTATCTGGATGATTTATACAACTTTTTCTACTTGAACTCATTCAAATTCCATTCTACAACGCAAACACAACAATCTACAACACTATAAGTTTTACGTTAAATTGATACGAATTCTACCTTAAACACAAATATCATGGAAGTTCAAAAACTTTAGAAAGTCAAAGAAAGCCAGTTTTGTTTCCATGGAGCGAACTCTGAAACTGACCTTATCTCTTGGAGGCTTTTACATTTGGCTTTATGGATGAGCGGCGCGAAATCATAAGCATGCGCAGATCCTCAGTTTTGCTTGCACATTTGTTTTTTGTTCAAGATCTTGTGGTATTTTAACGTCCTAATCGCTTTGAGCGTCGTTACAGGGCTATGTATCATAAGGTCAGTTTAAGTGTTCAAGGTCACTTTAGTTCTAAAATATCTTTAGTTCGCTTTGCATATCTAAAAAAGTAGAGCTGATAGAGAAAAACTGATTGCATATTTGGAATCAGCGTCTCAAAAATATCCAAAATCAGTTGTAAAATCTCAGGCACCAAAAAAAAAAATTTTTTTTGTAGGCCTGTGTTATTGATTGAAATCTGTGCATTAGCCATTGAGTTGCAGCTGTTACGTTAATCGTAAAAAAGGCAGCATAGGAACCCCACCTGTTGAGCGTTTTGCACCAAAAACTAATCAGCATGAATTTATATCAGGAAATAACTGAATATAAATTTTCATTAAATTCCTTGGGTAAATTCTTGAGATTGAGCACCCACAAAATTTATATCACATACATACAATCTGAGTCACAGACTCAAAGACATGCATTTTGTAAAAGCATTTTTTTAATCTCAATTCCATTAAACCTGTAAATCTGTTAAAAACCATAATTCGGAATTTTTTATGAATGTAATACCTTCTTATAAAGAAAGATAGTAGAAAGTAGCAAGTGTCAAACAAATGAAATTTTCTCTAAAAAAGACATGGCACCACCAGTGGCCGAGAGGTTCTGACTTCCAAATTGGTAGACGGCAGGTGCTGGGTGCGAACCCATTTGCGGCCGTCGACCTAATCGTTCGGATTTTTCCGTAATTTTCTTTGAATTTCGGATTTCCTTGCGTAAAAAGTAAGGTCTTTAAGGCTCCCTTAGAAAAATAAGGTCATGAAAGATAAGGTCATAAGGTTCCCTTAGAAAAATAAGGTCATGAAAGGTAAAGTCATAGGGTTCCCTTAGAAAGGGCACCGTACCTTCTTGGAGGTCACTTCTTGTAAAGAAAGATAATAGAAAGTAACATGTGTAAAAAAATGAATTTTTTTTCCACTGAAAAAGAAAAGTGTGTTGATATTTATTTGGATATTTGGTTGCACCTACGGATACCATAAAACGAAATCTCGATTAAGGTATTCTGAAAAAGTTGGTGTAGGTTTATCATTGAGTTTGCCCTACAATTAAAGTAAAACAGAGAGGACTTGGAGTGGGAAAACACAATGATAAACCTACAAGGAAACGATTGATGGTATCATTTTTTGCTTATGTCCCACTGTACTTCCGGCAGACATGGATGAATAGATTCCGCTATTTCGACTCTTCTATAAAATAAAGGCATTTTCCATCTGCTTGTTACTTTAGGGTTACATACTGTCAGCTCTTGGACTATGATCTATTGATACGGATGTTTCTTTGTCTCACAACCATTTCGAATTTTTTATTGAATTTGGTTTTAATGAAAGCGCATGTTTTTTTTTAAAACGTCATTCATCATCGAAACAACACAACCTAAAAAAATTTCATGTATCATCTACATCACAACTTATAAAATGAGGTATAGATAAGATGTGTCTGAATAAATAAATAACTTCGACGTTTATGGAGAGGAAAAATAAACACAAAAAACGAAACTAGAAAGAAAAGTTTTAGGTTACGAAAAAGAGACAATGAATAAAAAGTATGATGGAAAGATGTTAGGTGTTAAAAAGTCCCATAAAATGGTAAATGATATCATTGACATGCTGATGATATCATTTATCAATATATTCGTAGATGTATATATATAAAATGTATATATATATATATATATATAAACAAAAACAAATTTTAATTTAACGCCACACACATTCCTTTATGGAGATTTGATTTGTGGACATGTAATGCAGAGCAGTAATAAATTTATCTTATAATGGGTTCGTATTTATCACCAAAAAAGGATTTTTTGTGAATAATGAAAAGTAGTGAAAAATAATTTATGCATGAAAAGGTTAATAAAATCTCAAAATATCTTAAAGTGACACGGAAAATCTGCAAAAAATATAATTATAGTTATATAAATTCACGAATTTGCAAGTAAGAAATTTTCGCAAAAAAATATCGGAAAACTTAAATTTGGTATACGGAAATAAACAAAATCTAAATAAAACTGCGTTGAATTTACCTGTTAATTGGGTTATTAGTAAAATTCAATCCCGTGAAGTCCGCGAGGACGGCGTTGTCTTTACTATCTATTAGAATATTGTCTGATTTTAAATTCATGTGAGTCAATCCATGATTGTGCAGATGTTCGAGTGCAGAGAGAATTTGCAGATTGCATTTCTTCAATCTTTTAAAGCTGTTCAGATCATTTCAGAACTTCTTACTCTGCATAATCTCATCCAAGGCTCGGGGTAAAACAGGCATCATATACAATTTGACAACCAGATCTTTAACTGTGATGAGATCGTACACTTCTATTATATGAGGATGTCGCAGTCTTGGCCAAAACAGGTCTTCTATGGCCCATATGTCCATTCTTTGCACAATCTTTACAGCGACGTCTCTGCCTGTAGATAGAGTTGCAAAGGCTGGAAAAAACCGGGCTTATTCCCGGGAATAAACCGGGTTTTTTGGGAAAGAAATTTTGAAAATTTCCGGGTGTTTTTAGAACGCTTTAAACATTGAAATATTTAATTTATTATTTAATATTTTTGTAATAATTTCAATTTTTTTATTCTTAACTGTAATTGCAAGGCAAACTCAACTCTTCTTCTGAGCGAGCCAAGCGAAGATAATCATCATCAGAGCACCTTTTCTCTGATTCTGTCCAATTTCATATTGAAAAGACAAGGCATCATTTCCCTTTTTAGGTGCGTTCGTAATTATGTAAATACGTAGCACCTATTGTTGTCGCTCAGTCCGTCCGTCTATCCGCATATAACAACGCAAAAACTACCCAACCGAATCGTTTGAAATTTAAAATACATAATTATAACATAATTTTGTCGAGTCATGTCAAATTTTATGAAAATCGGATGGACAGATCAATTACAGGGACAATCAAAAGGATTCCGTTACATTACGGTCAATAGGGAAAAAAGTTTCAAATGCATTTTAATCGTTTGAAATTCAAAACATATAATTATTGCGTAATTTTTTCAAGTCATTTCAAATGTTATGAAAATCGGATGCATAGATCAATTACAGGGACAATCAAAAAGATTCCGTTACATTATTGTCAATGGTGAAAAAGTTTCAAATGCATTTTAATGATGTTACACTCATTCGAACGTAATAGAATTGGCATGAATCTATGAAATATACACTAAAATATGCATTCTGTACAATCTGTGATGCAAAGAATTTTTTTTATTAAATTACAGGGCCACACAAAAGTATTCCACTACATAATGCTATACGGGGAAACATTATTCGGGACGTGTTTTAATTATATTAAACTATTTCACATTTTATGAATAAGATATACGTTGCTTAGGTGTAATAAAAATTACTTCCTGCATATTTACAGAAAAGTAAAGATTTCGACTACTATACTGTATCCGGATTACGCTCTACTATATCAGCAAGATCTGGATATTTTTAAAACTTCGTTATCATACGAACGCACCTCATTTGCTACGTTCACGTGCAATTTCCAACTTGTTTATTCTTTTCAAGCGCCCTATTGACGAATTTTACTATAGTTTTCTGTGAACAATTGCTAAATTTCCAGATATTCCTCTACAACTTACTTGCAAAACTGTGTTTTTTTTTTCAATTATATCGATGGATGAATTTTGCGAGATTTTTCCTCTGTGGCCAATTTTTTTAGATTAAAATATTATTAAGTTAGAAAGGGAAATGACAGATTTATTTATAAATGTAAACATCCCCCTTGTTCTCAGAATCAACGTAAACAGAAAATTTAAATAAAGAACATACGTTGGATATGCCAGGTAACAGAAAGTAAACAATTTTAATTTTTAAGAGCATAATTGAAATCTTCATTAATTCAGTCACCATTGCTGCAAAGCTGATGAATTTTAGGAATTTAAAAAGTTGCAAAGAGTTAAAATAATAGGTGTTGTTAATTAATAAAAAAAACCATTTAAATTTCTCAGAACAATGAGCAGTGATGTCTTAAAATGAAAATTTCAAGCTGAAAAATGACTGTTTTTGTTTACTTTCAAAACTTGGTCAAAATTTCCATTATTCCCCAAAATTCCGGGTTTTATTCCCCGAAATTCACGGCTTTATTCCACTCCCACAAAAACTGTGGGTTTTTTGCAACTCTACCTATATAGTCTGTCTCAAAAGTTTAAGCACAAGCATAAAATATCGATTTTTAATGAATTATAAAAAGTTAGAATTAATAACATTTTTTTTATTTACATATTTCGCAATATTATTTAAATAAACGATATCAAAAATTGAAAAAAATAAATTACATAATTTTAAAAAATACAATTTAAAAAAAAAGTATAAAAAAACTGTCTCAAAAGTTTATGCACAATGTCAAAAACAACTATATTTATAATTTTTACAGAACTTTTAGTAAAAAAAATTTTTTTCAATGTTTTCGGATTAGTTCAAATAAACGTGCTTTCGTCGAAATTATTAGTTTTTGTGGGGTTTCTGGTGGCAAAGAATACCATGCTTTCTCAATAGCCTCTTGGAGTTCTTCAATAGAGTCATACTGCTTTCCATTGCCTAAACTTGGCGGGTTAAAGTATTCCAGACATTCTCAATCGGGTTTAAGTCTGGACTTAAAGCTGGCTAGTCAAGTATTTTATCATTTTTCTGAAAAATCCAAAGTTTTGTTGAATGGGATACGTGGATTGAGGCATTGTCTTGCAGAAAAGTTCATTCAAAACCCCCCAAAATGTCACCGAATGGAAGCAAATGGTGGTTTAGGGTCTTTTTAAACTTTTTTCACTCTTCTCTTCCTTTTAGAAAAGCTAGAGAGGGCTGGCATATGTCCCAAATGCCCCCTAAACCATAACGGATTTATCGCCTTGCTGCCTGCTGAAAAATGTCCTTCGGTTCTTGCGTAACTCATGCCAATACGCCTTCCAACCATCAGGGCTATCTAAGTTCCACTTTTTCTCATCGCTGAATAAAACAGTAAGTCATTTGTCTCCGTAGGTCATGCGCTTTTTAGCCCAGTTCATTCTTACCTGTTTGTGATGTAATTTAAGAGACGGTTTGCGAGCCAATTTCTTTTATATGATGTAATCACACGCTTTAATACGTCTATTTACAGTGTCTTTGGACATCTGTACTCTGAAATTATTTTTAATTTGCCGTATGGGGACATATTTTGCCTAAATACCAATCTCCCCATTTTCCGATCAATCTGAACAGTCGTCATACGTGGTCGTCTGCATCTTGGTTTCCGCTTAAAATTATCATTTCTAGAAAGTACTTGGTATATACATAGCTTTGATCAATTTAAAGCTTTTGCAAATTCAGAAACAGTTTTATTTTGAGATTTCAATTTAAAATCTTTCAAAATCTCACATTTTGTGAATTCTTTATCCTTTATCATGTTTAAAACATTAGGAAATAATTTCTCCACCTTTTATTCTTGTATAAAAGTGCAATATGATGTCATACAACGTCATTACACAATACCAATCCTGTGTTTCTAAAAAAATTTGCATAAAGTGCTTAAACTTTTGAGACAGCGTTTCTTCAAGGAAAAAAAGAAAAAAGAAATAAAAATAAATATATTTTTTATTTTAACTACCCAAAATGGTTTATTTTATTTTATTTTGATTAAATGTTGAGTATTTATTGTAAATTAGCATAAAATATTTTCTTCTTCAATTATTTTAAACGAGATTTGCAGAGTGCTTAAACTTTTGAGACAGACTATAGGATCGATGACTCCTATGACGTCAAGAATCAAGATTTACAAAAGATAGCGAGTTGAGTATAGCAGAATGAGTTCGTATTGCTTTTATCCAGAATTTAAAGAAAGAAAACACAGAAACATTCCTAAAAATTAAATGTCGAAAATTTTTTTTAAATTGATATTAAAAGAAATCAAGATATTTTTAATAGTAATAAAAGGAAATATTGAGAATTTAAAAATCGCCCTCCCCCCCAAAAATATACTTTTTCTTAATTCTCCCTCCCCAAAAACTAAATTGTATGATGCATAATTGCGTCACCAAACCCCTGTCTGGGCACCCCTGCATTGTGCCAATTCAAAGTACGTTTGCTCCACCTTTACGAAACTTTCATCTGCGGTTAAATTAACAGATATTACATATTAATTTTACGATTCCTATTTTACATTCTGCTATCTTCAATAGAAGAAAGTATTGTAATCGAAATTTTTTTCCAATTCCGGTTTTCGACGGATTTACGCATTTTAGGGGTCAGAGATACTAGAAAACATATTTTTACAAAATGTCTGTCTGCCCGTGTGTCTGTGTGCGTGTATGTCTGTCCGTATGTCGCCATTCTACCATCAAAAAGCATAAGAAGTTTTGCATAGAATTAAACCAAATTGCTTGTGAATGTTTTTCGCTGTGGCAAGCAGGTTCTTCAGTTTTGAAGTATTCCGCCGGAAGGGGGCGCTGCAATCGCGATTTTTGTGCCATTTTCAATATTGTACCGACCAAAAGAGTATGAGTTATGCATCGAACTGAAGCAAATTTTTTATGTAAGTGTATGACTATGACTAGTTGGTCTTCTCTGAATTTTGGAAAAAATACGTCGGAAGGGGGGGCTGCAATCGCAATTTTTGTCTCATTTTCAATATTGTACCAACCAAAAGTATATGAATTTATCCATCAAATTGATCCAAATTTTTTGTGTAAGTGCACGGCTATGGCTAGTTGGTCATCCCACATTTTGAAAAAATTCCGCCGGAAGGGAGCGCTGCAATCGGGATTTTTGTGCCATTATTAATATTGTACCGATCAAAATTGTATGAAGTTATGCAACGAATTGAACCATATTATTTGTGCAAGTATATGGCTGTGGCTAGTTGGTCCTCCCTGAATTTGAAAAAAAAAATCCTCCAGAAGAAGGCGCTGCTATAGCAAATTTTATGTCATTTTCAATATTGTACTACCTAAAAGTGTATGAAGTTAAGCCTACAACTGAACTAAATTTTTTGTGTATGGTTATTTTTTTGGTGTGACAAGTAGGTCTCCCCTTAATTAAAAAAAATCTGCTTATCATTCTATTGTCCATCAGCTCGTGCAAAGAAAACAATTCGTTTTTACCCCGATTAATTTACTGAAAGAGAAATTTAAGATGAAAATCAAAGTGGGTATGGTATTGAATTAAAATTATCAAAACATTGAAATGAGCAGCTACCTTTTTTAATATTAAAATATACGTATCAGGTATAAGAAAGTTTTTGGATTGGCACATCCAACTAGTTTTAATATTTTCTCAGAATGTCATAACAGGTGAATTAAGCATGTTAAAACACAATTCAGCTCCATTTTCACTAATGCTATTGCGCAACTTACCTCTTAATGAGAAACCAAAACATCTGAATATTGATTTTTTAAAATATTTTCTCACAGAGAAACAATACCAAAGTTGAGATAAGATTTACACTGATTTTTTTTTCTTTTTACGCGCAACGTTATTTTTGTGAAATACACTGAGTAAAATATTTTAAAACATATATAGGTGCTACATATTTACATAATTACGAACTCACCGAAAAAGCTTGATTAATACATAAATACCTTGTGTAACAAAATTGTGATTACCATTGATATGAGCAATATCTTGATTTTTTCTGAAATAAGTTTATTCTTCCTTTATGAAAAAACATGAATTGAGAAATATTAACGAAAACTACAAATTAAAATATACATGTAATTGATATAAATTTAAAAAAGTCAAATTTTGCCCATATATCTGAAGTGTATACTTCATTATTTACATCCGTAAATTAAGTGCGGATTTTAGAGAGTTTTAGATTTCAGGGAGTTTATTGTAGAATTAAAATTCTCGAACTTTAATATATAATTTTCAATTGACTCTTTTTAAACAATTCAACAGATTTATTATACATAAGCATTTAAAGATATATATATATATATATGAAAGGATAAAATCAATTCCTTTAAAAATGTGAAAATAAACTTGAATTTAAAAGTCCCATCTAAGCTTCTTTCTACCTGAATTCTTATGCTTAAAAGCAAGTTACCTACGATAACTTTATTTTCCAGCAATACACCTTATTAGTTTAAGATTTTATTTCTAGATGCGCTTTAAAATTAAAAAAAGCTTACATAAACGCAATTCTTCATATGTGATTTTAGCTCTCAAACCTAGATAGCAGCATCTAGCTAATGGTAAGTGCCCCGAAACTTTTTAACCAATTAAATTAAATCACCGCCCGTTCCTCTAATGTCGCGATCTGGCAGAAATAATAGGAGTTAACGTCATTTAAATACGTGGGAGCAGAAAAAACGAGCAGCTTTTTGATCCTGACACAGGCATGATAAATTACGGTCCAAGAGGAACGGATTTAAAAAAAGACTGAGCCAAGCCACGGTGTCTTGGTTTTACCAAAAGGAGACGATGAAAAGGAATCATAAACCCAGGTCCCAATTAAAAAAAGACTTCTGTCTACGTTGCACTACACCCACACAACGGGATATCGGACCTACGGGATCTCTACGGGAGATCGCGATGTCTAAAACCGCAGCTCAAGGAGAGACGCGACGCATCAATTACCGACAATTCCTGAAGCGAGCGACTCCAACTAAAGTCGCCTACAGACGGCTTTTTCTCCATCTTTGCACACAGCAAAGGCCGGGACGTGACATACATACACATACATATATGTAGAGAAACATTTTAGATGAGGGTAGTTATATGAGGGTTCCTAATGTCATTCTGATGGGCGGTGGGATATCAACATTTATTTTTCAGTTAGTAGGGGGAACTGGGGGACATTGATACAGCTTTTTTCAAAAAAATTTTTTGCAAAAAGCAGAAATTTCAAGTTATTTTTCTATGTGATGTCAACAAAACCTGTGTAGTGTGTTATAAAAATGTACAATCGTTTTTTTATATATTATTTTTGCATGTAATTTTAAAAAAATCAAAAAAAGTAATTTGTATCAATGTGCCCCATCCCCGGGCAGATTGATACACATTGACACGTCTGGGAAAAATGGAGACAAAATAACATCAATGCATATTTTTCATAGAAAAATAGTTAGCAAACCATTTTATATATATTTATAGACATTAAAATCGCACACAATTTATTTGAAAGCGATATTAAAGCAATCAAAATGAAATGTATAATGACCTGATGTTCTGGCTGTTCCTTGTTTGTTTGTTGGCTGTGGTAACTTAGTCATATCTGGCACATTAACCCCAGAATTATCTTCTTTCTTAGGAAAGGTGAAAGAACTACCAGGTTTTTTGTTTATAAATCGGTTTACAAACAGAAAATAAAAGATAATTATATTTAAAATTATGTTTATTATATAATTATCCTGTACTGTTCTGCAGCTTTTTTCTCTTACTTAACATTTCTCATGTCGATAATACTTTTTTCTTTAGAGAATCGATATAAATTTGAGATTTGCCAGGGTGCTGTCCATTTCTTTTGTTAATTCTACTAGCACTAGTTATTGTGTAAGTTTGTACGTCTTCTGTTTGCAAAAAAAATTATAAAATATTCTAACATATAAAGAAATTAGAGCTATTCCACTTCAATAAAAACTAATAGTAGAATTTTTTGACGAAAAATGGTTGAATTAAGGAGGTATGGTAAAAAATATGATAAAAGGTAATGAAAAAATGAACTAGAAAAGGATTTAGGTTGTATCAATGTGCCCCGACAAAGACTGTATCAATGTGCCTCATACTATACAGTCATTTTGAATAAAATGAGTCGCAAATCCAACACTTCATAATTTATCTAATAATAAAGGATGAGGAACTGATAAAGAGTAGCTTTACTTGCCAGGGAGGGTATTCTTTTCGGTTGAAAATAATAGAACAGTTGTATAATACCATTTCAATTTACAACTCAAATTTACTTTTGACCTACAAAAACAATTAATCACCTACCCCATTTCATCAAACTATTGAATCATTCCAAAACTTTCTGTATGTAGTTAATTTCACTAGTATCAACTTTCGGAGCTGTTGTGAAACTTCCTGTACTGACCCTGTGTGCTGTACAGGGGGTGTATCAATGTGCCCTAAGTATCAATGTATACCAGTTCCCCCTATTCATACCTTGCTATGGTTCATTTGGGTAACAGTTATCTTTGCAAATGTCTATGCATTCACAAAAAGCTTTTTTCGCTTTTGTTAAAATTGCTTTTTGTGAATGCATAGAACAGAGTTTGTCCGAAAAATGCTTTTCGAACAAACTCTGCTTGCTTTTTTAAACACTGGGTTCACTTATGTTCTGATCAGAACATCAAAATCATAAAAAAGCGCATATAACAATTTGCGTATTACAATATTTTATTAACAAAATGTTTTGCTTTGATCAATTTAAAGTAAATAACGACAAAATTTTAAAGTAAACAATAGCAAAAAAAAAAAAAAAACTTTATTAAACACCAGTGGCTATAACATGAACAAAATATTTAAAATTGCAATAAAGAAATAAAATATCTTGTTAAATTCATAAAGAGAATTTTTCATTTCACAAACGAGGATTTCATTTCATTTCTTTCGATATGACTATTTATAATTAAATTCAAATTTGACCGAAAATTTTTTCGAACACAATAAAGGGGTATTACTCTGCTATCCCGTCGACCGATTTCGCCAAACTAATAGCCAAATTATACATATTGACGTGATTTTTATTTTAAATAATAAAAATTAACAAATAATTAATAGAATATTAATAAAAATGCAAATAAACATCCCTTAATGACGTTTTAAATACGTGTATCGTGTGAATTGACATTCACGATCATCCAGTATCTTATAATTTGGCGATAGTATTTTGGTCGACGGAATAACAGAGTAGTGCCGAAAAAGATAAAAAAATGCATGCAAGTCTGTTACAGAAGTCTTAAAATTTTAAGTCTATATGATGATACTTATTTAAAAATGATTCAGCAAATAACCCTTTTGTATGTATCTCATAAATAAAAGGTTTCTGTTTAGTGTGAACATACAGGCAGATCTTATATATTTTTTTTTTCCGAAAACCCGGTTTCACATCTCACAGACAGTTTTTCCAATGTGAATTTGCAGTCGGCCATCCAATTTAATTTTTACGCAAACTTCTTCTTGAACACTTCTCAACAACAAAGTTCCTCTTTCTTGCGAAACCACAGGTGAATATTCAAATGGGATTTGTGAAAATGTCAATTGCATCTCATCTGACAACAGAAAATCTTCTCTTTAACAAAGTGTTTGCAAGTGGGTATTTAAATGAGTTTATTGAGAAAACAACTGCGCATATCAGATGATTTTTTTTTCTTTAGTATGAAATTGTAGATCGGTGTTCAAACGACATTTTTCAGAAAAGCCTTTCTTGCACACCTCACAAAGGAAAGGTTTATCTTTAGTGTAAATTCGTCAAGCGGGATTTGGATGAAAATTTTTTGTTACGTACCTCACAAGAAAAATTGTTCTTTTAGTATTAATTAGCAGGTAAACATTCAACACAAATTTCACAGAACGGCTTTTTAAGCGGAACACTCAAAAGAAAAGTTCGTTTTTTGTACGAACTCACACATGGACATTCAAATTATATTTATCTCTAAATCCTTTATTGTACGCCTCACGCAAATAAAAGTTTGTCTTTAGTATGACACAGCAGGCGTTTGTTCAAATTTGATTTTTGAGAAAAGCCTTTGTTGCACATCTCACAGGAGAAAGGTTTCTCTTTGGTATGAATTCGCAAGTGCGTATTTAAATTAGCTTTTTGAGAGAACTTTTTCTTGCATATTTCACAAGAGAAAGATTTCTCTTCAATATGATTTTGCAAATGTATACCCAATAAATATTTATGCGAAAACTTTTTGTTGCAAACCTCGCAAGAGACAGGTTTCTCATTAGTATGTATTCGCAAGTTCGTATTTAAATGAGATTTTAGAGAAAACCTTTTTTTGCATACTTCACAAGAGTAAGGTTTTTCTTTAGTATGTGTCCGCAAGTGCATATTTAAATAATCTTTTCGAGCAAACTTTCCTTTACATATCTCACAGGAGAAAGGTTTCTCTTTAGTATGAATCCGAATGTGCTTATTTAAATAATCTTTTCGCGAAAATGTTTTCTTGCAAACCTCACAAGAGAAGGGTTTCTCTTTAGTATGTATTCGCAAGTGCTTATTTAAATGAGCTCTTTGAAAAAATGCTGTCTTGCATACCACACAAGAGAAAGGTTTCTCTTTAGTATGGATTCGCATGTGAGCATTTAAATTCGTTTTTACGGAAAACTTTTCCTTGCATACTTCACAAGAGAAAGGTTTCTCTTTAGTATGGATTCGCATGTGAACATTTAAAGCAGATTTTACAGAAAACCCTTTCTTGCAAATCTCACAAGAGAAAGGTTTCTGTTTAGTATGGATTCGCATGTGGATGTTTAAATATGATTTCACCGAAAATCCTTTATTGCACACATCACAAGAGTAAGGTTTCTCTTTAGTATGTGTCAGCAAGTGAGTATTTAAATGAGCTTTTTGAGAAAACTTTCCCTTGCAGATCACACAGGAGAAAGGTTTCTCTTTAGTATGAATTCGCAGGTGGACATCCAAATTATATTTCTGGGACAACAGTTTGTGGCATAGTTCACACATGAATAACTTCTCTTTTGTGTGAACATGACACTTCTCTAAATTAGACATCAGAAAAAATAGTTTTTATACACCTCACAAGCTAAACACTTTTTGTATCAATGAAATTGAATACGTCTATTTAAATTGGATTTGTTATAAGGTCTTCTACTGCATATCTCACAAATGGAACTGATTTTCTTGCGTCCAATACGAAAGTTTTTATTTTAAACTGTATTTCTTTTCAAATGTTTTACTAGAAAAATCACTAGTGAAGTTCATCAAAGAAAAACTAAGCTGCAAAGTTATATTAGGTTTCTGAAGAACATTTTTTTACATCACACAAGTAAAAAAGGTTTTTGACCATTATAAATAAATGTCGTTTTTCTTACACTGAAATAAAAAATATCGAGATAATGGATGTTTTCTGTGGATAAACCCAGAAATAAACAACGAGTTTGTTATATCTATTTATACTTGACACAATTTCAATTCAGAGCTTCTTGCAAAAGGGTATTCAGATGAAATTCAAAAGGTAATAACCTTCCATATAGAGTATTGACAATACATAAAAATTGAAATAATTGTATATCATTCGAAAATTTTTTATTCTTTCATGGTTGCATTAAAAATATCTTTCAGGAATGTAGAAAAATTCTATACATTTTTTTAAATTTTACCATTATAACAAAATTGACATTTTCTTAATAATAAACTAATTTCAAGCACTTGATAGCGTTATAAAAATTGTTGTCTAATAATTCTAATCTAATCCAATCTGACAGCCGGCCGAAGAAAATAAACACAGTTTCATTGTTTCAGACTAATCCAGAAGTTTTAGAAAATCGTCACAGAACCAATTTATTATGCAAGTATATAGAAAATGCGGGAAAAGGAGTCCATAATCTTCAAATGCAATTTGTGTTTTGAAGTGTCTTTATGGCATGGATAGACTGAACTTCTTAATCAACAGCATCTGCAACATAAATAAAACACCAAATTAAAAATAATATAAATAAGTCATAAACATTTAGCACATTTCATTTCAATTGCTAATAATAGAATTTAAACGTTTTGTATGAAAATATCTTTTGATAAATATTAGAAGGGGGCTAAGAATAAACAACTTCAAAATTTTTATATTTAACAGTTTTTTTCTTTTTTTATACGCACAAATTAAAAAGGTGACGTAATAAGTAAGTTTCCTTATTTTATCTTGTTAAGATTCTGAAAATTAATGTTGGTTTAGATTAAACTTTCTATTTAGTGTCCTTTACTGTCACATCTAGATGCAAAGACATACCAGAAGTACAAGTGTGAAAGAGGGAAATGAGCATGGCATTAAGATATGTAATCTGGATTATCTTAAATAGGTAATTTTAAAAGAATTTATGAGTTAAATTTTCTATTATTAAACTTTATTTGCAAAATTACGCAATTTCATGCTGAACTTTATTTGAAAGAATATATCATCACTTTAAACTGAGAAAGCTTCCGGTGAAGGAAGCGAAAATAACAAAATTCTGGGATAGTTTAGACAATGAATAAATATGAAAGGTGATAATGATATTGAATTTACAATGCACATATGGACAATTGGATTATATATTTTTAATGAAAACGGATGAAATGTTTTGTTAAAAAGTATTTTTAACGTAAATATACAAAAACTACTATAAGAAGTTTTTAAACAAATAATAATGTTATTTTTTTTATATATAATTAAAAAACAACGTCTAAACTATGGTTGTATTATGAAAATAATGTCTGTAAATATGGTATAATTAGCATTTAAAAAAATTGTGGCTTAATTTTTCTACATAAATATTTAATTTGTAGACTTTTCCCATCTAAATAGTCATTTCATAATTAGGGAAGGGTGATATTATGTAATGTAAAATAACCGCTACGTTTGGGATAATTCTGTTTCTATTTTATAAAAACAGAAAATATTTTATTTTAAACTATTTAAAAAATAAAAATACATGAAAAAAGAATGTAAATTAAAATTTTAGAATGTAAATAATAAATTTATTTATCAGACCATTGAGAAAAATCATCTTGTGCTTTTCAGGGGGGGGGGGGAGCTTCAAGATGAAATAAATAAAAAATGAGTAATATAAAATGTATCGCGATCAATTCAAATATATATAAAGTAACCTCTGAATAACGGTTGCCCTTGAAAGTGACCGCTGAAAACTGACGGCTCTTCAGAGGTGAGTGTTGTTCAGAGGTTTCATTATTAAGAAATCAAAATTACATAAATTTAAATGGAAATGCCATCAATTTATTACTCCCCATTGTTTCAGTACGTTTAAAAATCAGCTTTTGGCTGCAATATATTTCGCTGATAAAATAACAATATGAGTTGTTTTCCCAAAAATTTCATCATTATTAGGATTTAATGTAATATTTTGGATTTCAGGATGAATCGTCAGAACTCGGTATATGGAAACTTGTCGAGATTAAAAAATTTGTTACATTTCCCCTTCCGCATCATTTATCTCTTTCTCTCACTCCTATCTTCCACCACTTATTGCACGGAATCAAATGGGAAAGTAACTGACTTTTTTTTTGTCCAGCCTTGCAAGTCTGCGTGTTAATGATTCGTTTAGATCTGACCGCGATTTTCCTCGCAATCAAACGATGAATTTTAATATGATAATAACGCAGGAAGTATCACGAACATGTAAGAGATACAGTCTTAAGTTATAAGAAGTAGCTCAAATAAGATAAATAATAGAAAATGTGAACAAAAAATGACCTTTTTTTTGGATGTTTCCAGAAAACTGGAATTTGAAAAGACGGTTTTTGTTTACAGAATCCACCTCTCTGTTATTCCAACATGGAAATGCTTTTTCACCCTCCTCCGTACCCTAATGAAACTTTCATGGCAATTCCTGTGGGTAAACGGAAATTTTAAATACCACACGTCAAAAAAAGTAGAGAAAAGGTTGGGTAAGAAATGACTACAGCATATCACATAATTCGTTTAACGGATTATTTGTTTCTTGGTTTTCCAGTTACATTCAATTGAACGCAATTCTTTCAACGCACTCTGTCTTGTCAGGTGTCTTAGGAATTTACAACATCTTGAGGCAGAAGTAGTAATCAAAAGAATTAAGAGATCAGTTAATACACAGGGTTCATGCTCTCTTTCAATCATAAAATTCAAGCACCTTACCCGAATTTCAAGTATCTTTCCAGAAATTTTACAAATGAAAATCTTAATGTTACAAAACAATACATTGCAAAAGTACAAGAGAAAAAAATATTTTTCATTTTCACGTGTTTTCATGAAATGCCAAACATAACATACAGTAGCAAAGTCATAAGTGTAAAATGTTACGAGATAATCTCCGAAAAAAAAAAAAAAGAATTTTTTAAAAATTTATTTGAGAATTATTTGTGCTAATACTGGCACAATTTTAATACTTCTGCATGGAAGGCTGTACCAAAGATGCAACTGATGTGGAAAAAATCAACTAAACAATTAATTTATAATTTTAAAAAATGATATTAAGGACACATGTGCAATTGTTAAGATTCAGATTTTTTTTTTTTTCAACACAAGAGATAGATGACTATAAAACTTCACTGATTTCGGTGGCTCTTTTTTTAGCTGGTGTGCTGTCACAATTTCAAGGCAGTTTTGATGATATTTTAGAATTATCTTGATGTCTTGCTGGACAGTACTTGATACCTCTAAGTGCTGTTTTAAAAACTATTTTATCCCATCTGACCCCTAGCAATACACTCAATGCTGAATTTAACCAATCATTTACTATACCAAAAAGTACAATCAAACTGTAAAAAAAATAATACTAACAAGAATTAATAAGCAAGACCAATTTTCAGAAGAATTCCAGACTAACATAATATATTTTTCACTTCATTGACCAATTCTTTTTTGCTACCAATATCATTAATTGAAAATAAGGCACAATTTAAAGTAAAAAAAAAGTATATTAAAAAATAATATATTTAAAAAGTACTAAATGATTATATACAATCCTTTTATTTCAAATGTTTAAGTAAAGAGGGGAGGGGGGGGGGGTAGTTAGGGAATCTTTTATATAATCTTTTCTTTAATATAAAATATAATAATATATCTTACAATAACAAGAATTAATAAGTAAGACCAATTTTCAGAAGAATTCCAGACTAACATAATATATATTTCCCCTTCATAAACCATTCTTTTTTCCTATCAATATCATTTATTGAAAATAAGACACAATTTATAGTAAAAAAATATTAAAAGATAAGATTTTAAAAAGTACTAAATGATTATATATAATCCTTTTATTTCAAATGTTTAAAACAAGGGAGAAGAGTGGAGATTAGGGAATTATTTAGCATGTTGAATAAAAAATAATAAAAGTTGCTTTAAACTGAAATTATTAAAAATTTAAAAAAAAAAATTCTATTTATTAATAATAACAGTAAGATTCATTTTGAAAGATTTTCGTTTAAAATCATCAAAATTCAATAGAGGCCCAGGCAACGACGCGACGGACAGAATGCCGAGAAATACACTGACAAAGCCAGTGGGGCCCTCAATGGGATAGTTCTAGGAATATATATACCACAGTAAACTCCCTAAAGTCCGCAACTCTATGAAATCCGCACATAATTTACGGATGTAAACAGTGAAAAACTCAATTTAGATAGAAGGGTAGAATTTGATTTTTTTAGTTTTATATCAATTCCATATATATTTTAATTTGTAAATTTGTTAATATTACTGAATTCATGCTTTTTTTTATGATGGAAGAATAATTTTTTTGAAAAATTCAAGATACTGCTGATATCACTGATAATCAGAATCTCTTTACGAAATATATTTATGTATCAATTAAGCTTTTTTGCTTTAAACTGAAATTATTAAAAATTAAAAAAAAAAATTCTATTTATTAATAATAACAGTAAGGTTCATTTTGAAAGATTTTCGTTTAAAATCATCAAAATTCAATAGAGGCCCAGGCAACGTCGCGACGGACAGAATGCCGAGAAATACACTGACAAAGCCAGTGGGGCCCTCAATGGGATAGTTCTAGGAATATATATACCACAGTAAACTCAATAAAGTCCGCAACTCTATGAAATCCGCACATAATTTACGGATGTAAACAGTGAAAAACTCAATTTAGATAGAAGGGTAGAATTTGATTTTTTTAGTTTTATATCAATTCCATATATATTTTAATTTGTAAATTTGTTAATATTACTGAATTCATGCTTTTTTTTATGATGGAAGAATAATTTTTTTGAAAAATTCAAGATACTGCTGATATCACTGATAATCAGAATCTCTTTACGAAATATATTTATGTATCAATTAAGCTTTTTTGGTTATTAAGTCTGCCTAAACATGAAAAAGAACTTCTTTAATTTATGATTTTGATGTGAATTAGCAACGTATCTTTATGAGGCAAGTTTCCTTGTATAATTTAGAAAAATATAGTTCATCTTCATAATGAATATTTAATCATACATTATTGGTTATTAATTTGACACTTGCTTTTAAAGTTTATCATTTAATTTTAAATTTAAATTTAATCATTTTAAAAATTATTTAAATTTTGATTAGTTTAGTTTATTATTTATTTTAATATTTTATTACATTATAAGCATCCACTATAGTTCAGATTGCACTGTTAATTACATTCCAATGACTGTTTAAAAATTGTAAACAAAGCAATGACCAGAAATCCGCAAATTTCTAAAATTCGCACACTCCTGGTCCCAAGCTGTGCGGATTTGAGGGAGTCTACTGTAATAAAAAAATTGTTTTTTATGTGTATGTGTCTGCGATGGCTATTGAAATCTGCAGCACGTATGAGGCTGGAAATTTTTATGAAGATAGTTGAAAGCCTTTTCTAATGCACCTTAGACTAAGAATTGTAAATTTTTAATAATTAGCTTGGTCATAAATTACAAATCCCAAATATTACAAATTAATGAACGCTGGTGATAACCTAGAAAATAAAAGAGAGAGAAAAATGAAAACAGACAGACAGAAATATTTTTTTACAACTTAATGCTATTGAAAAAGTCTACCCTTAGCAAAAAATAGCATAGAATTACCATAAAAAAATCAAAAGTGAAATCGTACTTTTTTTTTTTTACTATGGTAAAAATAATTCTATGAAAAACCATATATACATTAAATGTGTGGTAATTCTTTACGGCACATTTTTTTTTTGTATGTTTAAAAATAATAATAGTAATTTTGGGGCGCCATCTTCAATGAATATGGAAAAGCAAGCTTACTAGTGTATTTAGACCTTGGGAATGGCTGAGTGTAGATCTAGGGACCCCAGGTTTGGAAAGAAGGTATCTTAACCAACCGGCTATGTTGGAAATGTTAAAATTAGCTTATGCGAGATGATATATTTAAAGGCGTTTCGGTAAACCATCATTTGTCGTTGGTTTATGCAAAAAAATGTGAGTTGTAAAGTTTTTTTTTTGTATTGTTTTATAGACATGAATTTAGATGTTAATTTATTATTTTAATGAAAGGAATAAATTAAAAATCTTAGCGAATACTATTTAATTATAAAAGCCAAATAATTAAAGGAAAAACTGGTTTCTGTTTATTAAAATTAATTTTCATAATTAGAAACTCGGTAATAAATAACATTTAACTAGAAATGATTTGATAATTTAATATACAATATATTTTTAATGGTTATATTAATATAGCATTATACTTCATTATTTAAGGGCAATGTTTAATTTTAAAACAAAAAAATATATTACTATTACATTAACATTAATAACTTATTTTACGAAAATAATTTCTAATAACAATTCTAATTATTTATGATATCAATAATGAGGGCAGATTCAAAAGAACTACCTGCTCGGCGTGCATTCGAAATTTCACCCACCTTGAATGAGTGTTTCTGGATTTGTAGGGCTATATTTTAGCGAAAAAATTACGTGAACACTTTTAACAGAAGCCTTTAAAATATAATATAGGATCTTTAAAAGAATTTCTAAATACTGGAAAAATATGTTAGTTGAAAGATGGCGTACTGTTAGTAGTACGTCAGACCAGAAAAGGTTAAGAACAAAACTCTGGGACTGTTTAGTCAACACATAGATATGAAAGGTGATAATGATATTGAATTTACAATGCACATGGGAACTACTGGATAATATATTTCTTATGAGAACGGATGAAATGTTTTGTAAAAATTATTTTTAATGTGAATGTACAAAAATTAATATAAGAAAGTTTTAAACAGAAAATGGTATGTCATTTTTTAATATATAATGAAAAAAAAGCAATGTGTACGTTGTGGTGGTTCTTTATTAAGAAAATAATACCTAAAAGTATGGTATAATTAATGCATAATATTGTGGCTAAATTTTCAACATAAATATTCAATTTTCAGTCTTCTCCCATCTAAATGGTTATTTCAGAAAAAGAGGGGGGGGGGGGTGATTCATCTAGCAGCATAAAAACACAGGCTGTGTTTGGGGATAATTCTATTCCAATTTTACGGAAACGGAAAATATTTTGTTTAAAACTACATAAAAATAGCATGTAAATGAAGATTTTAGAACGTTAATAATAAATTCTTTTATCAGACCACCGACAAAGAACAGGCTGCCCTATTCAAGGGGATAGAAACAATTTCCAGATGAAATAAATAAGTATGGAATAATATACAATGTATGGCGATCAATTCAAATATATACAATGTAACTTCTGAATAATGGTTGCCCGTGTTACCAGAAAGGAGCACAAATAAGACAGACTGCAAAAATGTTGAATTGTTGTCCTAATCCTTTGATGATTTAATTATGCAATCCGCCCTGATTTAATTATTAACTCATTTAACTTAAAATTCTGAAATACTTCTGCACCGAAATGAAAGCCTCCTCTTACCAATTTTCGAAAATTTCATTTTTTTACTAAATACATTACTAATTTTCGAAGCTTTGTAGATTAAAATTTAAACATCTTATTTTGGAAAGTTTGCTTTTGTACTTTTTATTATTTCTTTTAAATCTTTAGTTGAAAAACAAGCTATATGCTTATTTCACCTTAGTGAAAAATTTTATTTAGGTATCTACCCAATGCGGATGATGTGATTTTGTAAACATTCAACTTTCAATTTCATTTAGTGAACTGAATTAACAAATGTAAACCGCACATACTTTTCTACTTTACATTTTCTATTAAGGGGACTTTTTGTCAGGCATTGTAACTTTTTAATAACTGATTATATTTTAATAAAAATTCGTAATGCAGATTAATTTACTATTATTTCAACTTGCTGAAAATTTAAAACATCTTACATAGGAAAATGGATATTTTTTTTCACAATAGAAAACGAAGAGTGTTTTTTCATTCTTTTTTTTTCATCTTTGCCTGCAATGGTAACTTCTTGACAAATTCACAGAATCTGTTTTATATTTAAAAAAAAATTGTATAGATTTTTCTCATGCAAAAATGAGGAAAACAATAATAGACTTAATTTTTTTGGAGTGGAGTCGACTTATACGAGGGTTTTGACTTTTCAGTATTTTTAATAACATAAGTTAGGGGATCGGTTACTACACAAGTATGTATGGTATATAATTTAATATAAACTATGGTAAAAAAAATAAACTATATTCAAATATAAAATTACTAAAAATTAATTAAAATATAAATTACTCCAAAATTTAAAAACTGTCACTCTTTTGAAAGAGATAAAGTCCTTTCGTAATATATAAAGTCTTTTATTCTTTAATAATAATAAAAAAATCTATGCATGGTTTCTTTGCGGAAAACAAAACAATACAAAATTCATGCAAAAGAGATGATAAAATTTTGATAACGTTTTGACTTCCGACTTAACCAAAAGGAATAAACAAAAACAAACTACACATTGATTGCTCATTTTTCTTGATTTTCTTTTCTGTTGTGCGACTTTGTGTGGGATGCTTTAATTTTCTTCTCCTTTAGTTTAATAGAAATTTGTAACACATCCTAATTTACTCTATCAATGTTGAAAATCGGAATTGAATTTGTCAATTATTGATGTAGAAAGCAATTTTTTATATATACAGTAAGATAAAAAAAAAAAAAAAGCTTTTCTTTCAGTTATCTTTTCCTTTTCTTTAGTGCTAAATACTGCTTTGGTACTACAGTCAAAGATGTATAATCTGCCCAAGTTGGGCCAAACGTTATGTGAATTATGGAATATTGTGGTTTATAGAGTATTATGGATAATACATCATTTTATTATTCTTAAACAGCATTCTAATTCTATAATCGGTATAATATGAAATGATAAATATGAAATCTAATAATCAATCTAACATGCTTTCTCAAAAAATGCATTTTTTAAAATTATTTTATTAAAAAATTGATATATATGTGCACTTAAATAAAAATAATTACATATACATATTACATATGTTCTGTAATACAGTTTGTTTATTACTGTTAATAAAACGAGAAACCCGAACCCGTCAAATTTTGATGAAAGAAAATGCTAAAAAGGAACTTTTTCATTGATTTATAACAAACATGCAACATTAATTACAGTAAAGCATCTTATATTGGTAAGTCTAGCACTTATACAAATCACATTTAACGTAAAATTAATAAAATACTATTTCTATAAAACTCAGTTGTAGAAATTGTTAAAATTAAACTTTAATCATACATGTAAGCAGTAAAAAATAAAAAGATCTGCTATTAAGATAAAAGTTATTAATGAAGGATGTTATGCTAGTATTCCAAATTGAAAATTATTCAACTTTGACACATCCCTGTGAAATCTAAACTCAACATCATTTTCACCATATCTAAATTTACAAATGCATATTTTGTATCTGTATTTAACTTTTCAAAAACCAAAAAATGGCATTTTAATTTTATTACTTTGATTCAAAACTTGAAGTCTCAATGTTATTAACTGAAACAGACATCAAACTGTTGATATTCCTTCATGTGTAAATGAAATTTTGTAAATAAAATCCAAATTCACCGAGTTTTATAACGAAAAATAATTAAATTTCAATCTTTTCCCCTTTTAATAAAAAAAACGGCAACATAAAGATACAGTAATAATTTTTTTCCCCTCTTTCTTCCTTTGCTTTTAATAAAAATGGAGTACACCTGTTACCATAATTAGAAAAATGGCATTAAAAACAACAAAAAAATTAATATTTCAAAAATAAATTAAAATACAGTTTTCAAACAAATTGTATTTAAAAGTGCAATTTTTTTTCTATATGATGGTGTAAAAATTAAAAATGTGCGATGTTCAGAAATTAAAAAAATTTGTAGAAGCAAAAAATGCAAAACTGAAATTTCATTTCAAATTTCAAAGTGTTGCCATTCGCAAAACGACGTATATGTTACATACAGATACGTTTGGCCTTTATAATATAGACAAAAGAGTTAAATTAAAAAAATAGATGTTTTATTATGATTTTTTTTTCAACTTTTTAATTTTTTGTTTAAAAAACCTTGAAAATTTGTAGATTTTCTTAACTGTTTATTTCATTGTTTACATTTGTAAAGTAACACAAATTATAGAAACTTGCTGATTATGGGTGCACAGATTATCGATCCTGAACTGTATTATGAAAATGCACATTATAATATTTATCTTAATGGAGACTAGTTTACTAATTTTTATTTGAACTAAATGTTAAATGAAAACAAAAAAATAACAAGTACACATTTTCCACTTAAAAATCCTAATTTTTTAAATAGAAACCAAATGCTGACAAATATTAACTGTCCTGTGATGTTGTCTGTACAAATATTACAATAGCAAAAATAAAAAAATAAATCCCAAAACATTTACCAACCTATGTCATTGGAGTCTCTTAGGATTCTATAACAAAACACAACATTTACAGCTTTGTGTACACCAAGTCTATTTCTTAATTTACTATGCATATAAGAAAAGCTAAAAAAAAAAAATTAGCTCTATGGTTGAAAAACTATAAGGATGAAGACTCGCCATTAAATGTAGGTATTGGGATTTATTTTTTTTTCATTATTTAATGTTTTCTAAAATAATTTGCCTTTTATGACTTTTTGTTTAAAGACTCTCTTTGGAAATGAGTACAATTGAAATGTAAACTTGCTTTTTGAAACAGTAAACATCTATTGAGTAGATTTGAAATAGAAAATATAAAAAAAAATTATGATTAAAGTGTATCAGCAGCTTTAGAGTACAGATTAATTCTTTATTTCCTTTTATATATATATATACATATATATATATACAGTGTAATTTCTATAATCGGCACAAGCTGGGGCCAAAGGTTGTGTGGATTATGGAATATTGTGAATTATAAAATGTTATGAATTATACATCATTTTATTATTCATAGACAACATTTTAATTCTATAGTCAGATTAATATGAAATGATAAATATGAAATCTAGTAATTAATTTAATATACTATCTCAAAAATTCCTTTTAAATGTTATTTTATATATAAAAAAACTTAATACAAATGTGCATTTAAATCAAAATAATTTCATATATTCCGTAATGAAGTTTGTTTTTTAATGTTAATAAAATAAAAGAGTTATATCTAAAAAAAAGTATATGTTTTACTATGATTTTTTTCAACTATTTTATTATTTGTTTTGAAAAAAAAAATTTTATCACAAATTTATAAATTTTCTTAATTGTTTATTTCATAGTTTACATTTGAAAAGTAACATGAATTATAGAAAATTGCAGATTATCGATTCTTGGCTGTACTTGGTTATCCTGTCGACCTAAAAACTATCGCCAAATTACAGGAATAAATGCCAATAATAGATGATAGTGAATGCCACATTCAGTGACATTAATCGCAAAATACAGGTTTAAAACATCATCAAGTGATTTTATTTCAATTTTTCTTTGCAATTATATCAACATTTTACTAATTTATTTTTTCTTTCATTATTAAAAATATAAATTACGTCAATATGCATGATTTGGTTATTAATTTGACAATTTGCACAGTTTGGCGAAATTCGTTGACAGGATAACCAAGTAGTACCATTTTTTCCCCCTGCACTCAAACAATTCAAGCTTGCAAGCTCTTTTATAAAATAATATTTTAAAAATTCAATATATTGAGTATCTTCTTTACTAAAGTAAATTAATGGTAAGATGGTTTATTTAGTTATTCTTCACAAAATTTTAGGACTTGTAATTTGATAACAGTGTAAATTTTCCAACCAGATGAAAAAGTCCGGGCCTTGTAATTTGATTGTATGAGGACATAAATTTTATTTGTCTACTATGCATTTATCGACTGATTCATTATTTACGAATGAATTCTTTTTATTCATGATTCATTCATTGTGTTGGCTTTCGCAATAAAATGGAAAAATGATCATATTTTGATTATAACAGTAGACATTCCGACAATATATTGAACCATCGTTTTTACTAGGGATGCACCGGATATCGGATATCCAGTATCCGATTTGGTCTGCCGGATTCGGATATCCGGTGCTAAATATGTTTGTTTATTTCTTTATACAATGCCATCTCAAATAATAAATTGCAAGCATGTTTTACACACATTATAACATTTTAAACATATTGAAATACATTTTATAAAAACTATATATCTTTGACAATCAGGGCTTGTAATTCAGATTTTCCCAGGAGGAGAGAGTTTCTCTCATAACATTTGTAAATGCAGGGGAGTTAAACTATTTGAGAGGAAATTTTTGTTTAAAACCTTTACTATTTTTTACATGCATCTTAAATATTTACAATTTATGCCGACATGAGAAAATTCCATTGAAATAATTTAAATCAACTCAAGATAATTATCCAAAATGTTTATTTTACTTAAAACAAAGGAAAAGAATCAAGACTTACATATATCATATCTATTTTTTTATTTTCACTCAATGTTATCATGGACAATTAATAATTGAGTTGCTTAATGAATTTTTTAATTTAGATTTTGTGTGGTTTAGAATCTTTTATAGGTTACACTTTTAAAAAACAGAACAGAGCAACTTTTCTAACATATTAAATTATCGGAAATACTTGGATATATTGTTTTCATCTTATTTTTTTTCTTAATTTTGTAAAATCATATTTGCATTCATTTTTAATTTGCTTGCAAGAATAATGCATGTAGGTGATTGTATTGTCAATATCCTTCGGTGATTGTTTATCATTTAGTGGATTTATAACTGGCATTTTAGCTAATAGAATTATGTTCTACTATGTATTGGAATTTTAAAGCCTTATGAAATTCTGAAAATGATTCAGTAGATTTCTTCTATTACATGAGAAATTGTTTATTTAAAAAGTCATGTCTTAATTTTTATGAACTACGCACATCAACTATTGTTTCTAAATGTGTTTCCTTAAAGTTGATAATTTTTTTAATCATTTGGAAAACAGTTGTTGTTATCGGTCGAGAATGGACCTTGTGGTGTCCACATTTTATTTATGATTCGTCCAGTAATATAATGTTTAATCCATGATGTACGTAATATGACTCTTATTACATAAATCATGTTTTGATCATCATAAAAATGATGTTTTTACTGATTTTTAATAATTCCATGGGAAATATTTAAGCATCTTGCTTTGGGCAGTGGATGTGTTAAGTTACAAAATGGGCAAGTGCAAATTATCAGACATAGAAAAAAATAAATCCAAACAGAAACATAATATAAAAGATTGTCTTTCAAATTAAAAAAAAAAAAACTATGATTATTGAGTCCATTGATGAAGAAATGTACAGTGATTTTTAAAAGTGAAAAAAACTAATGTTGAGCCATTAATTGTAAAAAAATATGTTTTCTTTTTGTTTGTTTTTTTCCAATGTGCAGCACAAGATTTAATCTCATTTTGTTCAGTGCTAATTCCAGACTCATGTGATAGAGCTCATACTCTAGTGGCCATTACTGCCTTTTTAGTTATTTCTTGTTTCGGCACTGGAAAAAAAAAAATACGTAAATTGGTCATAGAAAAAATATCGCTGATTTTGTTAACCATGGCAAAGCTAAATTTTAAAAATTGTCGACTGGTCTGAAAAAATTTTAACTTTGAGGGAACTTGGGCAGTGAGAAAATATAACAAAATTCATCAATTACAGTAAAATATCGTGAAATTTGCTCATCTGTCACAAGGAAATATCATGAAATTAGTCAGCCAATAACAAAGATAAAACACAAATTTTTCAGTTGGGCACAGGAAAATAATTGTTAATTTCACCAGAATATCACAAAAACAAAGAGGGAATATTTAATATCGCACAATAAAATAGCTAAATTTGTCAATCAGTTGAGAGAAATAAATTGTAAAATTTGCCAGTTAATCTCCAGAAAAAAAAAAAAAAAAATTGCAACATTTTATGAGACGAGCAACCAAGAAAATTCTGTGAGAAAAATGACAAAACTTTTCAGTCAAACGCAGAAAATCAATTGTGAATTTTGTATAATGCCATAAGAGCAAACTGAGATTTGTCAATCGATAGCGGAAAATATCATGAAAATAGTCAGTCGGTCCTGAGATATGATCGTCACTTTACAAAGGAAAAAAATTCGAAAAGTGATTTTTTGGAAACAGGAATGTCTTTTGCATAAGATTCTTTAAGGCATGAATCCTGCAGTCTTGTCCCGAAATTCAAACCATGTATGTGTATATTAATAATATTGAATAAAAAATGCAATTCAAATATTTAAATACTCTGCTTATTTGTCAATGAACTGCTGATAGTTGCTAATAATTTGTACAATGAAATGCTGATAAATTTTAGAAAAAATTTTACATGTTTATTAATATGCCTATAATTGTAAAGTATTTTCACAAATACATAGCATCCTTTTATAATGTAAACTAAACATAAAATGTTTTACTAATATACCAATGGCTGAAGAGTTGTCTCCAAACATAGGTTTAACTGATGATTTTTTTTTCATGTTTTAATTATTTAATACAGTTTTACCTTAAGCTACATTTAATTTTTTTTAAAGGTTATCCTTTAAGCGGCCTGCAAAATATTCCATTTATGTGTAACAATTCTTAAAATAGTATCTATAGAAGATGTTATGAAAATTTTTATTTGGCAAACTTACATATTTATTTATCTTATTCACTTCAAAAAATTAATTTTGATATTGATTTTGCGTTAAATCAGCTATTGTTTCTAAAAGTTGTGTGACGGAAAACCCCGGTTACGCCACTTAAAGGGTTAAATCACTTTGAAATTTATAAAAAAACAAAAACAAAAAATATTAATAATGAAGTCACGAAAATAACTAGTTGGATGCACCAATCCCAAAACTCTCTTCTATTTCATAGATCTCAATGTTTCAAAAAGTATTTACAAATATTGATACTTACTTCAATATTATACAAACTTTGCTTTTCAACTAGAATTTTTGCTGCGGTCATTTAATTAGATTAAGAATGAGTTAATCTCGATCATGATATTTATTAAAATCAATGTCCTTTTTGTTATTCTGCTAACATCAGTTTTTTGCGAATAGTCAGTTTTAGCAAGGTACGAAGTTCCCCCATTGCTGCATGAACCGCCAATTCACTGTATAAAAGAATTATGACAAAAAAGAAAAAAAATTACAATAAAAATAATATTGCCCCGGTAAACTGATGGCATTGAGCTCAAAGGCTATGCATACTAATTCTATATTACAGCCTTATATTTTCAAGGGTTAATGCCATTTGAAAAATAAATCAAGGGGGGGAAATAGCTCCCCCCCCATTTCCCCTTTTTATACCTAATCACTGAATTCCCTAAATAAATCAGGGATACTCTTTATCACATTAAAAAAAAACTATATCCAAACTTCATAGCAAATCTAATAATTATTCATAAAACCCATTTATATAATTTAAGAAGAGTTATCTACCTTCTTTATACTTAATCATTAAACTTCCAAAACTATTCAAAGATTCACCTTATCAGAAAGAATGTACATCCAAAATTTAAAACAAATTGGGTAATTCTACATAAAAACTCATTTATCAAATTTAACGGGGGTTTGGGTAATCCCCATATCCCTTTTATGCTTAATAAAAAACCCCAATGCTAATTAGGGAAGCATCTTATCACTATGAATGTGTGTCCAAAATTAAAGCAAATCAGTTAATTCGGCAAGAAAAATCATTTACCTAAATTAAGAGGGGAGTCTCACCGATCCCCCATTTATACTTTAGGGGAGCACCTAATTAGAATATATCTAATATCCAAAATTTCAAGTGAATCAGATATTTTTATCATGAGTTATGACGTTACGTACATACATACATGCATACATACATAGAGAATGGGCGGGCACATAAGCTCTCAGGCTTTGATAGCCTGTGAGCTAAAAAACATTATTACTGTACTATCTTCCGATGACATATTTTCAAATTGAAGGAAGACACCGTGAAGGTAGACAGTCATTCCCAGATATGTATCCAAAGAAATTTGGTTCAATTCTATGCATAACTTCATACAGTATTTGATGGTAGAACAATGAAAATGGCACAAAAATTGTGATTACAGCAACACCTTACAGCAAAACGTTTCCATATTGAAGATGGATCTGCTGGCTACAGTCAAAAACAGGCACAAAATATTTCGTCCATTCTATGTATAATTTCATACACTTTTTGATGGTATGATGGCGACATTGGGACAGACAGAGGTTTTGAATAAATATGTTTTTTGGGATATTGGATCCCTAAAACATGTAAATTCGTCGAAAAAAATTTATTATATAACTTGCTTCTATCAAGGATAAAAGAAAGTAAAAAATAGGTCTATTTAGTTGTTTAACTTAAAAACCAATTAACCCATTGTTTAAATTAAAAGAAAGAAAGAAAATTAATAAAATCATAGTTTAATAAACAACTTCAAATTTTATAAAGACTAAAGACAGAAAACCAACGTTTATAAAATGTAGCAAACAGCCGTTTCTAATCTACTATCATTCGCTCCTGTAATTGGTATATAAGCCTGCGCTTCTCTGTCGCTTTGCTCAGCTTAGCTTTTTCTAGCACGATGAGTCTTGTACTGATGAAGAATCTCGATAGTAGATTCGAAACAGCTATTTGCTACCTTTTCATGCATTATTTTTGCATTTCTAAACATTGATTTTCTATCTTTATACATTTTTGCAAAAAGGCTTTATTTTGGCTTCAAATTTTGTTTTACAATCTGAAAGTAAAGATACAATTTTCTAAAAGATATAAATGTAAATTCTTGAATTTATAACAGAATTTAAATATAAATAGTAGGAAAGCTGGTAGTTTAAGCTTTTCAGAATTACCTTTTACGCATTAATACGGAACTTATTATAATATTTCATCTTTTGCATTATAAACAAAAGTTTTTCACATTGTTTGAGATCAAACAATTTTTGTTATTCATCTATATTTGCTTTGCTGCATTCTGCCGGATATCTGATAGAGAAGTCGGATATCCGGTGATTGTGATTCGGATATCCGATGATATTTTGGATATTGAAAAATCAGCCGGATATCGAATATTGGCCAGAAATCCGGTGCATCCCTAGTTTTTACTAAAATAAATTTATTGGTAAGATAAGTTTCTTTAGTTATTCCATTGAAAATTCCAGAGATAATAATATGATCTTATGATGACACAAAATTTTAAGTGTCACAATTTACTTTTGGAATTAAATTTTTATGAAATCTAAAAAGTATTTTAATAGGCTACCTCAAAAAATGCCTTTTTAAAGTTATTTTATTAAAAAATTTATGTGCATTTTAATAAAAAGTAATTACATAGGTTCTGCAATAGAGTTTGTTTTTTACTGTTAATAAAATAAAAGAGTTATATTTTTTAAAAAAATGTTTTATTATGATTTCTTTTTCATTTTATTATTATTTTTTATAAAAAAAAAAAAAAAAAAAAAAAAAAAAAAAAAAAAAAATCATTTTTAGATCACTATTTTGTAAATTTTCTTAACTGTTTATTTCATTGTTTACATTTGTAAAGTAACACAAATTATAGAAAATTACAGATTATGGTTGTGCGGTTTATAGAACTTTGAGTATACAACCTTTTCAATGGTGACATCTCAGGAAGAATTTAAAATGTTCCTGTTCCTTTTGATTTAGCAAGAAAGTTTTCAAATGCACCAAAAGAAATAAATAAGTCTGGAGTGGATAATCATTTAGGTTATAAACCCATAGGTCGTTCCTAAAATTTTGGAACAAAATGAGAGTGTGGGCCACACAAACATCTTTTAAATAAGAAACAACATCTGAATTATTTTATTCTAGCAGAAATACAATCCATTTAATTAAGTGAACTGAAAACAATGTCGTGAAAAGAGAAACAATTTTAAACGACAAGAGTTCATAAATTACAGTCTACTAAAAATACAGTTTGTGATTATTTAAAATGTGACACTGCAATATTATCATATTAGAATAATAATCATGCAAAATACTTACTTACGTTTAAAAAATTTTTTTTTAAAAAGATGTACAAACTTTGCACACTACAAAAATCAGTGTAATATAAAATATAATTATTTATAGAAGAAAATGGGGCAATTTATACATATTTTCTGTCGCGCTTGCCATTTTTTTCTTATATGTACAACTATCATCTCGATGCATGTATAAATTTGGAAAAAAGCGTTTTATGAATTGCAATTAACATACTATAATTATAAATAATACTTATTATAAAACTTACTTTATTACAATTGTTACATTCTCTAAATCAATCAAAAGAAGCAAAATCACAACGAGATCACAAGATACATGCACACTACCACGTGAAATACTTCGATGGGGAGACGCCAACACAATGAATGAATCATAGAGAAAGGTTTAATTCTTGAATAATGACTCATTCAATAAATACTGAATTAAATATTCAAAACATATCTTTATAAAAAAATAAATAAATAAATAAAAATAAAAATAGAAAGAATTGAATGAATTCGCGAATTTAGCACTTAAATACGCCAACGGATATAATTTTTTTTCGCAGTTTAATTTTGAATTTCACCATTCTCGAGATCAATGAATGATTCTTTTTTAAATACCGTAATTATTAAGTCACGATTCATTCTGGCATTGGCGTCTTGTGTTTTATTGTGTCTGGTGTATCAGGTAATTTTTAAAATATGAATTTATTGATCTCACTCTCTTCTCTAAAATAAGTTAATGCTAAGATAGTTTCTTTTTGTTACACTTCAACTAAAATGCTACAATTTTTCAGTTTGATAATATGACTACACGAGATTTCATGTATTGGAACTTATATTCTGCTGATAGTTATTTAACCCTCTCATGCATACGGGCCTCATTTGAGGGCAGATAATTATTGCATTATTAAGAAAAAAACTTTTGAGCGTTCCTTTATAGAGATCCGATTTGTTGATAGGTAATAGCTAGCATATAGTGCAACAATATAATTATTTTATAATGGGTTTTCATTTATCTCAAAAAATGATTTTTAGTCAATAATGCAAAATAATGAAAAATAATTTATGCATGAGAGGATTAAAGTATTATTAAAATGTTTATTTATTAATTTTATTTGTTCATTAGTTATTAGTTAGGTTAATATCATTCAAATTTATATTTCCAAACAGGAAATTCGTTTCAATTTTTATTAATGGTTCATTTAAAACATTGTGTTGCTCAATTTAATTGTAATCTAGTCTATTGAAATTAAATATTTTTAAATAATTAATCTCATGCTGAAGTTGTTATATAAAATTTACTGAAAAGTACATAATATATCAAAACAATTTACGAAACCAAGAATCTGAACTTCCAATGTCTTCATGATATTAGATCCGTTGGCAATAAGTATTGTAGTTGCACTGATTAAAAAGAAAATATTTCATTATTTTCTTTTATTTTGAAAAATGGTACTTGTCTGTTTTAATACTGAGAAGTTCCATTGTGTACCAAAAATGTTACTACTTACAAGATTTCTTCTTTCTTTTATTTTCTTTCTTTTATTTTCTTTCTTTTCTTTTCATTTATTTCTTTTCTTTTCTTTTATTTCTTTTCTTTTATTTTATTTTGTAATGTAAATGTTATTTAATGTTATTTAATATATGTAGTTCCCACTTTAAAGACAGTTGAGGAAGGTTGAGGAGTCATGTATTATGTCATCATCATCAACCGTTTTCGATCCACTGCTGGAATTTGTTATGTAATACCAATTATTTAGTATTATGTTGCTTTCTGTTTTTTTAGATTGGAACTATACAGAAAATTTACATATATTATAATGTGTCTTCTTTCTATGTTATACTGATTTATTTCATTGTATTCATTAAATAAAATTTCCTGTTGAAAAAAAAATGTTTGTGCCATTTGAATAAATCTAAAAAATTGTCATTTATGTCATTACTTATAATCTTGCACTAGCTGTGCCAAATGAAATTATCTGCTACAAATGGTTTATTTTAATCATGTTTGTGCCAAAACAGTCATTTTGTTTCTCCATTTTTATCCTAATTTAATTTTTTTGTGCCATTTTCTTTCTTCACCAAAAATTTTCTTTTTCATTCTTAAATTTACAACAGTGCTTGTCTTATCTTATCCCATGACAGTGTAGCCCCCCCTCCCCTTCCTGTCCTCTGCAGTAACTTTTCAGAACATTTTTTAAGACTTAGAATTACCTCCAGAATAGCCATGCTTACATTCTCTTATGTCAGTGGCGTAGCAAGAGGGTGGAGAGGGAGTTCACCCTGGGTGTCACCCTCTAAGGGGTGACATCTACCATAAAATCCTGTTAATCTGCCCTTCCGGTTCAAACGCCCCCTCCCAACTTTATAAAGAATTTGAAATTTTCAAAAAATCCCGAGAAAGCGCCCTCCCTCTCCATTCTCAAAGGCGATTGAGAATGGGATGAATCATTATGAAATGAATAATGATGAAATGTGATATGTTTTCGAGATTTTTTAATTGATTTCATGCTTGTTTTGGCTTTTTTTTTACAAATTTCTCCTTTTTTCTGCATTTTTTTGACAGAATTTTTTTTTTTAAACCCACATGTTTTCATGTATCTAAGTTTATGATTCATTCAACGATTCATTCATTTCATCATGATTCATTCCTGTAAATTTTTTGAACGATCGCGGAAAAATCCCGTATAAGCGCCCCCCTCTAACTATCGTACGATTTTTCATCACGGTTGGAGGAGTGGATTGATGGTATTTTATAGTAATTTATTTTTTGCAAATCTATGTATATATTATCTTATAAGATTTTGGAAAAGAATTCTGAAATAAATGAAAATTCTAGTGCACAATGCAACATAATTAATTTTTTTTTTTTTTGAGAATGTGAATTTTTTTTAAATAAGGTATGCAGCAGAGAACAAAAAGCAACCTGTCCAATGAATGGTTAGCGAAAGCAAACTTTAAAAGAAAGACTCATCTTCTACATACAGACACAGCATTGACTTATGCACATTATGAGTTGTATTATGAGTTTTCCCTGTGATTTTTTTTTATGCAGGAGCATAAAAAGTAAATAAGGAATGGTGTGGTCATTTATTGTAATAATGTAGAATTTTGATTGAAAAAATGTGATGGATGGGTTAGAGGGTGGTGACATCATTTACATCCGTCCTATTGTAGTTACGTCATTGTCTTATAAGCTTAATTATTAAAAATTTGGATAATCACATTTTTGATGTGTATTAAGTAACATGATCAAATGTTGTCCTGGGGCAGACAGTTGAGGGTGCTTGTCACTCAGCGGCCGAATTCCCCTTGGTGATGTTACGGGTATGGGTGTTTGTAATCTTTCATGCAACATATCTCCTTTAGGAATTTATCTCATTCATAAATTAATATTTTAAAGTTCTTTTTTCAGTATTCTCTTCTTAAAAGATGTCACTTTCTTTCTTAAATGTCAAATTTTTTAAAATTTATGTTCAATTTAATAGTCAAAGTTCTATTATCTTCACAAGTTAGGGCCAAAGGTTGTATGGATTATGGAATACTGTAGATTATAGAGCATTATGGATTATGCGTCATTTTGTTATCCCTAGATGGAATTTTAACTCTATAATCAGTATAATATGATAAAATAAATATGAAATCTAAAATTTTATTTAATAGGCTATCTCAAAAAATGCCTTTTTTAAGTTATTTTATTAAAAAATTTATATGCATTTAAATAAAAATAATTACATAGGTTCTGCAATACAGTTTGTTTTTTACTGTTAATAAAATAAAAGAGTTATATTTTAAAAAAATAAATGTTTTATTATGATTTTTTTCATTTTTTTATTATTTTTTATAAAAAAAAAATCGTTTTTGGATCACTATTTTGTAAATTTTCTTAACTGTTTATTTCATTGTTTATAGTCGTATAGTAACACAAATTATAGAAAATTGCAGATTATACAACTATGAAAATATTTTATGTTTTAAAAACTAATAAACTGGAAATAAAGTTTTAACACTTCATATAAAATTGTGCAAAGATTTTAGAAATATTTTGAAAACTAAGAAAAAAAGTGACATCCTTTAAGAAGTCAA
>CAXHSM010000047.1:110410-190223 GCA_964019185.1 Maratus speculifer
TTTCAGATTGAATTTTAAAATCTTGCTTTTAAAATGGCATTTTTATGCTGATTGTAGATGACACATCATAACTGCAACACAATTATTTGAAATATTGCTGTTTTGTTAATTTTTACCTAAGATACTGAATGGTTTATTGGTTGATTTGTTTTTGAATAAAATATGCTATTTTCTCCCATCTTGTCAGGGCTGTGTTTGTGCTTGCAAAAAGTAGTTTCTGCCATGCCGATGGCAGTAAGTGTTTATAATCTGTTTTAATTGGCAGAAACTGACAACAAGTTGCAGAAAAAAATTTCAGAACATAATCTGAGACTTTTTTAGTAATATTAAATTCCTTAAGCACATTTTATTTAGAATAAATAGATAAATAAAACAATGAATAGTGATTATTTAAAAATAAATAAATTTGTATTAGGAAAAAAAGCAATGTAATAAATAAAATTCCTGTTATAATATGGTTTTGTAGTTTTATATATAATCACTTATTAGAATATTTTAAAATCTCAGTTTAAAATTCAAAATAGAAAACTGTAACCAAAACCTATTTTTAATTAAACACATTGCGAACAAGTAATGCTGATCTTTGAACAATATTTTCAAACGTTTCTTTTAATCAAAACAAGTAAAGAAACAGTCTGGGTTTAAAAAGTTTAGTAAAATTAGTCCTGTGCTATGAAATGGTCCGCGAAAATAGTAATGTTAGTATTAATATGAGTGTTCATTTTGTTCTTTCAATAATGTAAAATAATTGTACAAAATGTTTTATTAAAATATAGAAAACTGCTATTTTTTCTGCTTCTGTTATTTACTTATATATTTTCTTAAGAACAATTTCTATTTGTATATGTTAGATAATCTGTAAGTTATTGATTTGTATAGTTTAAAAATATTTTGAAAAGTATTTCGTTAATGTAACGTAGAATGTTTTATTATTTTTTTTTTACTTTTAAATTCAATTATAAATTATAATGTTAATAGTTAAATTTGTGCAGCAGACCAGATTACCATTATGAAAGTTTCTGTTTTTCAAATGACAGAAAATTAGTATTATATAATAGATCGGGAGGCACGAGCACTGACATTCACCCAATCGAGATGACGACAGCATCAAATCTGGGATTTTAGTAAAGCTCGATCAGGATATTAAAATACAACTGGTCTGACAAATAATATCTCCAAGAAAATTCCATCCAGATTTAATTGGTTGATTGGTAGACTTGACACTGTGGTTTCCTGCTGCCAGTCGTCCATATTTTCGTACCTTTGGGTGCAGGAATACACACTGATAAATGTATGATTCATCTGCCAAAATTGGGTTTTCGAGTGTTTTTCCACCAAGTTATGACTTGGCAGACCGATTGGGTTTTAATATGCAAATCGACTTTTGACTAAAACTGGAATTTTAGCCATGAACTCCATGTTGGTGTTGATTGTCTGTGATGCGGCCTCCCAGTCTATAAACAATGTATACTTATATGTTTGATACTTTTGAAACTTTTCACTACGTTGAATGAAATTCATAATCTGTAGTTTTAATTTTGAACTTAGTTGTTTACGTATCAAATACATGTGTGAATAATAAATCATTGCAGATTAAAGTTCTTATTAGTATGGATTCTTAATTTCTGCCATTTTTTTACAGTTTCTACCATAGTGGTTTTAACCAGTTACAACCACTCGTTTTAACTGCTCCGGCAGAAACTTGCCAATCCTACATCTGACGTTCTGTATCAACTCTCTATATAGACTCTATTATAACACAGTTTTATATTTTCACTTCTCACATTTCATCATCCCATTTAAATGGACAAATCTAAAAGTGTATTTCCAAGTAATCTGTATTTTGGAAATGCATGAAAAAATGTACTTTGATTTACCTATTATTAATTAGATAGGTCTTTAAGCATGATAAAAAGATTAATAAGTCCTTAAATTATTACCGTGCAATATAACATTAAAAATAATGTAAAATCTTGTTCTAAAAATTCTTTATATTAAATTTAAAAAATAATAATAATTTTAATTGAATTTCGAACTAAACATATTTGTACATTCCATTCTCCTTGCTGCAAAAATGGTTAATTTTTGCCTTACTGATTTTAATGCATCACTGTTTCTACTCATGATATTTAGTTTGTAATATTTATAACAACTTTTAATGGTAAAGTGGAATAATTTCTTTATGATACATTTTTTATGAAGCTAGGTTGACATGGTATAATTTCATATATAATTTCATGAATATATAATTACGAAATGCACCTGTTAAAATTTTATTTTTCCAAGCATCATATAATTAGGTTTGTACTGCAGTTTTTAATATTATCATACAATTTTTTCCATTCAGTTTAATACATTAATTCTTATTTTTCATGATAATTTTCTTCTCTTATAAATTGTTTTTCGATGAATCATAACAGTGATTAAAGTATTTCTTTTTATTGCAGATGCTATAAAATTAGCTACATCAAAACATTAGCTATATCAAAACTATCTTTAAAGTCTGAAATATGCAGCAAAATATTTCTTTACAAAACATCTTTGGAAACACAGCTTCTAGCTCACAGCAGAGAAAATATTTTCTGTGTGAGATATGCAACAAGAGTTTCTCTCAAAAGGGTAATCTAAGCACACACCTGTTAATTCATTCTGGTGAGAAATCTTTTATCTGTGAGATATGCAACAAGCATTTCACTCAAAAGAGTAATTTACGCAGTCATCTGTTAATTCATACTGATGAGAAACCTTTTGTATGTGAGATATGCAATGCAAAATTCACACAAAAAAGCTCTTTAAGTGAGCATATGTTCATTCATACTGGTGAAAAACGTTTTATGTGTGAAATATGCAATAAGAAATTTTCTCAAAAAAGTGATTTAAGCCGACATCTCTTAATCCATATCGGTGAAAAGCCCTTTATTTGTGAGATATGCAACAAAAAATTCTCTAAAAAAGTGCTTTAAGCAGACATTTGTTAACTCATACTGGTGAGAGACATTTTGCATGTGGGATATGTGACAAGAAATTTTCTTACAGGGATAGCCTGAGAAAGCATCTGTTAATTCATACTGGTGAAAGTCCTTTTGTGTGTGAGACATGCAACAAGAAATTCTCTAGTAAGAATAATTTAATCACACACCTCTCTATTCATACTGGTGAAAAACCTTTTGTGTGTGAGATATGTAACATGAAATGCTCACGAAAGGGTGATTTAAAAAAACATTTATTAATTCATACTGGTGAAAAACCTTTCGCTTGTGAGATATGCAACAAAAAATTCTCTCTAAAGAGTAATTTAAACAAACATCTGTTAAATCATACTGGTCAGAAACCTTTTGATTGTGATATATGCAACAAGAAATTCTCTCAAAAGGGCCATTTAAGCACACATCTCTTAGTTCACACTGGTGAAAAACCTTTTGTTTGTGAGACATGCAACAAAAAATTCTCTGTAAAAAGTAGTTTAAACAAACATTTGTTAATTCATGCTACTTAGAAACATTTTGATTGTGAGATATCAACAAAATGTTTTCTTATAAATGTGATTTAAGCAGACATTGGTTCATTCATACTGGTGAATATTTACGAGAGATATACAATCTTCAAACAAGCATCTATTAAATAATAGTGATAATGAAAATGTCCTTGCAACTTCCATCGACCTTAATGTTACAATCCACTTTGACTGCTCCTGTAAATGAACTTTATATACTACACACTTCATTTTGATCGCATTCATCGTGATCGTACTGTAGAAAACGTCAAGAACATATTAAAATTTGAGGCAATTCGGGTGTATTTGACAGAGTTAGAGCATGGACGTACAAACCAAAGTCATTAACACTTTTCAACTGTTTAAATGTTTAACAGAAGAACAAGAACGCAAATTCATGCATCAAGCATAGACTATGAAACATAATACAACTGGAATATTTTATCCAAACTTCACAGTTTTATAGTAGTACAGTAAAAATATTGTTTGTTTTCCTGAAATGTCAGTAAAGGCTTGGAGACACAAAAAGTTTTTGATTTCCGTGTGTTAGTCTATCTGTTCTGCGATAGCTGCGACAAGCCCATTAGTTTGAAATTAAATGGGCATGTTGGTTGACGTGCCCGGATTTAACTGTATAGTTTTTGCTATATTTGGTTCAATCGTTCTGAAAGTGTAGAATACTAGCTGTTACCTGCGATGTCATGTACGTAGTATTAAATAAAGGTAAATGCATTAATTAAGCTGAACATTTCACTCACGATAATTTAAATTATGACTAATTAATGCACACTTTATTAAACTCCACATTAGTTAGTTTTTTTTCATTTTGTTACAAATTTTATTCTAAACAGTGTGCTAAAATTTAATGTAGTTAGAAAAACGAAAAATAAAGATTAAAATTAACTTTTTCCGATGTCAAATTATAAACAGAAATGTACGTGAATTCTTTTTGTACAACCTTGTATATTACGCGCATATTTTTCTATGTGCCAGATATTTAACTTAAATTTAATTTCAGCCCGCTTAAAACTGTTGAAATCAATTTTCTGGGATTTGCTATGCATGGCTGACCATGTATCTATCTCTTTTAATAGACCTGAATAGATGATTTTTATTTAAATTTTGCAAACATCGCCTAATTACACTAAATAGGACTAAGATTTAAAATTAGATTAATATTTTTAAACACGATTATTCAATCGGTAAATAAATTATAACGGTGTAAATGGGCCAGGATTCGAATAAGGGATGTATTGGCTGAAGCCGCCAAAGCTCTTCCCACTGAGCCATCCCGGACGGTCCGGGAATAATAATTTGTATACAGATTTCATTACATTTAAATTTTTGTAACACTGTTAAAATACACTGCAAATGATTTTCTTTCCTGAGACAATAATGTGACAGAATACTTTTGAGTGCTCGTGTGATTGAGCTATAAATGCTAGCCGCCAAAGCTCTTCCCACTGAGCCATCCCGGACGGTCAGGGAATAATAATTTGTATACAAAGTTCATTACATTTAAATTTTTGTAACACTATTAAAATACACTGTAAATAATTTTCTTTCCTGAGACAAGATGACAGAATGTGACAGAATACTTTTGAGCGCTAGTGTGATTGAACTATAAATGCTACACCCTTCACTTTGAACATATTATGACGAATCTCAATAACATATATTAATTCCATGTAAATCTGACTATATTTACTCAAATTAGTTCATGACAGACAGACGGCAGGAAATTGGCTTCCGGCAGACAGACAGGTGGATGTCATAAAAAACACTTTTCAACCATGTTACAGATCTAAAATTGTGAAATTAGGCGAGTCTCTCTTTTTAAACAAAACAAAACAAAAAAGAAAAGAAAAAAAAGTTTGGAGAATTTTTCTATAAAATCGTGTTTTACGTAATATTTTTGTGAAATCTGAATGTGTATATGTTGCACCCTATAAGACTTTATAGAAATTTATAAATAAAAAAAAACTTTTTTTTAACAGTGACAATATATTTTCACTAATTTAAATGTGGAATTAAATTCTGTTTGCAAACCACCATTTAAAAAATTGTCTCCAAAATACTTTGAGCTCCCGATGCTTAATTACGATATTGGCAAAGGAAAAATGATAATTACTTTAATGCATTCATATTAAATCTTTAGGCATTTTCACCGAAATCACATTAGAAAATGTGAGGCAATGTTTATTTTGTATTTTCTGAACTGAACAGCTTTGAGATTTAACACTCGTCAAAAATATTTTATTTTTATGGTCAATCGAGTTATATTTTTTATTTTTAAGCATGATAAAAACTATTTTTGCTAATTATGATGTCATGTACGACATTGATAACTTTGCGGTACATATAGAAATTTTCTATCTACTTTCTTTTTAACTTGTTTTAATTTTAAATTGAATATTTATGTTACATACGCGCATACGATAAACATAATAATTTTCTTTAAATGATAATATTTGAAACTGTAACTCAATCCCATTTTATTTCAACATCATAGCATATCCGTTTTATTTTCCAAATATGTCACATTGAACTATTTAATTGAGAATTGATCACTGAAATGAAGTTATTATTCCGGGTTTTTTATTTTTTGGCAACTGAAAAATTATTGGAAAATTGTCAGTTAATTCTGTATAAAAATTAGCAAAATTTTAAATCGCTAAGAAAAGTATTTGAATAAAATAATAAAAAAAACTAGCCTGTGTTCTTTTCCAGGCTAGTTTTTTTTTACCTATCTATACGCAAAGATTCAAAGACATTAATTTATTCATTTTGACCTTGACAACTTTCAAACTTTCAGACATACTTTTAAATTTATTATATTATAAGGATTGTATCTTGCACAATAATGCTTTTCTATAATAATTCAGAGGATTTTTAAATTTCCATTTGTTGAAGGAAAATTATGCATCTGATTAATGTATTTAACCCCTTGGGGATGAGCGACCACTATATATGCCGGCACCGATTGTACTCAGATCCCGCGAGACTACCATTCATGCCGGCGCTGTTTGTACTCACATCCCGTGAGACTAGCATTCATGCCGATCAAACGGAAGGTTTTGTTTTTCACAGTTTAGCATATAAAAATTTATCCTAATTCTACTTGAATGTATATTAAGGAAGAAGACTTCTCCTTCATACTAGGAAAGCTAATGAAAACATTTTTTTTAACCCACGCGAATTTAATTTTTTATGGAAATACTACAATGGGAAACAGATTATTTTTTCCTCACGTCTTTGTGTTTCATAAATCTTTTTACGCGTCTAGTAAAACTTTATTTTTCTTTATTAGAAATAATGCTACTGAACTTCAGAAGGAAAAATTTGCGGTTAAAAAATAGGATCATAAGAAAGCATATAATTCACGTAAGTAAGCGTATTAGTAAGCACATTTACGATTACGAATGATAAAATGAACATCTGATTCATTGCTTTTTTTCCCTCTCTTTTATCTCGATCAGAAATAGTGGCAAAAACCGACGTCATTAATATTTCGTGTTTTCTTTCTTGTAGAAGGAAAGATTTATCTTTTTTGTATTTTTAATTTATTTCAGGAGTGCTTCGCATTTAAAAAATAAAAAATAATAAGAAAGAAAAAAAGTGTTACATACTGATTGTGGGAGCTGATACGCTGATAACATTCTTTCTCGGTTCAGCTAAATTAAGAATATTTTTCTGCGTTCTTCTTTTGATTAATTTTTACTTTTCACACTTGTTTAAATTAATTGGTTTTAAATTAATAATATATGTTTAAGCGATATCATTTATTAACTAATTAAAATGTCTAAAAGACGCTGGTATTTGACTGCTGTTGAGATAGAGGATATTATGAATAAAACTTTTTCTTAGGAACGTGAATTTTCCGAAAGTGATAGTATTTCAAATACTATAATTGATTCGATTGATTCTATAATCACTGACCAGTTTTTTTCTATAATTCTATATATTTATCTAATATGTTTTACATTACATGCTTGCATATATATACATTTCATTTTAAAAATTACTAGTAACATGAACAAAAGTTTTTAAAGAGTGTTTTAAGTTTTAAAGAGTATTTTAAAGTATTATTGTGCTTTATTCATTATTATTAAAGATTTTTTTCTTACTTATATATTAGATTATATGTTAACATAGATTTTAAAAGGTAATTTTAACATCAACGAAAGTTTTGAAAGTATTAAATCATTATTAAATTTCATTCATAATTATCCAATAATTTTTATTTGATATACCTTATTATACGATATACCATATGGAAATATATTTTCTATTTCTGAAATAATTTTAACATAAACATATTTTGGAAAGGTACATTTTTAATTTTTACTCTGATTTGCACATCATTAATGATTATTATTCAAGACTGTTTGTTTTTAATTATGTGTTATATATATTTTTTTATTTCAAAAATATTATAAAATTAATCTAAGTTTTTTTTATCCAATCTTACACACACACACAAACACACACACATATATATATATATATATATATATGTATGTATATAAGTGTTACAAAGCAACAGTAGCAAGTTTTATTTAATATTTTTCATTTCTAAATAAACCGTTTTTTGTAAAACATTTATTTTATTTACTGAAAGTGTTAAAAATTATTAAAAATCAAGATGGTTAGGCTTGTTTTTCTATTAGAGCAAAATGTTTCATAGGTTGATATTTAACAGCCTGGTAAGCATTTTTCTGTCATGTTATATCATTTTAAAAGCTAAAAACAGGATATTAACTATTCATTATTTACATTTAAACATTTTTTTCCAATTAAAATATCACACAATATACATCATTTTTTGAATTAATATATAAAATAACATCAAATTCCATGTATGTGAATTTCAAAAAGTTTCATGCGAAAGTTATTTTTTTTTATTAATTTTTAAAGAATTTTTAACAAGCGTTAGGCTTAACTGCGCGAAATCCTCCGGCCCAGAAGGTGAAATCGAATTTCCCCGCTCCGTCCTCAGATGCGCACTTCAAAATGCGCGCGCCGTCGCGAACGGGTTAAGTGGTAATTTATGGATACTAAAATTTCCAAATAAAGGATTTAAATTATTCCTTTTATTTTGAAATATTTTCTATATTTTTGTCAATTTTTAAAAATTTACATGTATGATTTTTGGTGGAATTTCATATGTGTTTACCAGTATAAGAAAACATATTTCTTTATTAATTTACTTAATTGACTTGATGCATGTTTCTTTTTTTCTATCATCAGCTCTTTTGATAACCTATAAAAAATAATTTAAATAATTGCGATTGAAAAAGAATTGTCAGAAAGTATGGCTGGGGAAAATAAAAGATTTGTTAATCTTAAATAATCTTTTCTACGATGCAGCTTTTCACCAAATTTAAAATAAGTTAGTAACATTACTTTTTAAATTTAATGTAGATGCTGTTAAAAAGCTAAGAAAACATCTTATGTGCCAGATTGATGCGAATCATTCAATTAGCATTGAACCCGAGGATGAATTAATATCCAGTGCATTTAAATTTATTATATGTCTATTTTCTGTTGTTTTTTTATGTTATATCCTATGTTATACGTTACATACTATCAAATGGATTAATAAGTATTTAAATTAAAATTTTAACATGCTAAAAGAGAAAAAAGTATGCTTAAAGGTATATATGCCCTTAGCAAAAAAAGGCATAGAATTACCATAAAAAAACACCATAAGTGCAATCATATGGATTTTTGCCTATGGTAAAAGTGATTCTATGGAAAACCATATAATCGTTAAGTGTATGGTAATTCTTATGAAAAACCATATAAACGTTAAGTGTATGGTAATTTTTTATGGTACTATATATTAAAAAATAATAACGATACCAACTTTGGTGGCGCCATCTTTTAGGAATACGGGGAATTAAGCTTACTAATGCACTTCGACCTTGGGAAGCAGTGGGATTTGATCCACGGACGGTAGGGATGGGAGACGAGCGTCCTAACCATTCAGCCATGCGGGATGATGAGCTGCACTTATAAAACGTTATATGAATAAAGCGTTTCGGTAAATCATCATTATTTGTCGTTCTAAGTTAATGGTTGACAAAATAAGGTAGTTTTAAAGGTTTTATTTATTTATATTTTTTAATAAATTGTTTTATAGACATGTATTTACAAGTTAATTGGTTATTTTAATGAATAGAGTGTATCTTATCTTAATATCTTAGCAAATATTATTTAGTTATAAAATCCAATTAATTAAAGGAAAAACTATTTTTTGTTTATTAAAATTAATTTTTTAAAAAATAGAAAGTCGATAAGAAATAATATTTAATAAGAATAAGAAATCATTTGATAACTTAGTATATAATATATTTTTAATGATTATATTAATTCCTTACTTACGAGCATTTTTTTTTTATTTTAAAGTAAAAAAAAAAAAATAAAAAAAAAAAATTACTATTTTTTAGATAATTTTTACGGAAATTTTGAATCTTTCTTTTAAATTTTAATACCAAAAAGATTAATAGATATATTCAATATTTTTATACATTGTAAAATGATTTTTAATCTTTTCAATAATTATTAATGTTTAAATAAAATAAATTAAAAACTTTGTTGTTGCATATAAAATGAATATGAATGAATATAAAAACCAAAATTAAAAAATACTACTATTGTCTCTTCGAATTATAATAGAAAACATTATTTAAACACCATTATAAGCATAAGAAAAAATAAAGAAATTTTTAATGAAGTTTTTTTTTTTTTTTTTTTTTTTTTTTTTTTTAAGAATGTGTTTGTATTTACAGAAGTTTGTAATTACAAACTTCTTTAATCGCTGTTAGAATTTTATAGGAAATATGTCATCAAATATACATTTTTTTGTTAAATCATTTTATTTCTCCCATAGGATTTTTTTGTTTATAACGCATAGACTCTGATCACATATATGAAATACTATAAGAACAAAATAATAACACTATTATTTCATATATTATCATAATTTGAGGTCGATAAAAATGTCGGTAGATTTTTTGATTTTTATAGATCATAAAATAATTTTTAATTTTTTTAATAACTTTTAACTTTTAAATAAAATAAAAATCCTCGTTGTTCCATATAAAATGACTTTAAAATTATCAAATAACGTGAATTAATTATGAACCTTTTTTTGTACTATTAAGTTTATTAATATTTAATTAACATATTATAATATATTATATTAATATATATGTATTAATATTTTGTTGTTAATATTTTTAAAAGATATTTCAAAAATTCTTTTGGTGATTCAAATATTTGTAGGTCCTTTTTAAAATAAATTCAAAAAGATTTTCTTTAAATAATTATAGGCTATTTTTGACAATTTGTTTATTTTGAGGGGGTCCGGGACACATTAAAAAATCTTTTATTGAATTAAAATTTCGCAATTTTTGTGATGTTAAACATACCATTTTAAAACAAAATCACATGATAAAACTTCTCTATATTTTTTTTAATTAAAATTTATTAAAAAAAGTGGAGGGAAATTAAAAATTATTGTAACTCAATGTAATAATTGTAGAATTTTAGTTTTTTAGCAATCAAATAAACAGAAACACCTACATTTTAATTTTGATTCAGCCTTTTTAAAAATATTAATAAAAAATCTATTTAAAGTAAAAGTTTGAAAAAAAATAATACTTTCAAAAATAAATATTTTTTTTCAAATTTGCTGAATCAAAATTAAAGTAAAGCAATTAAAAAAAAGGCATGTTCTAATTTTAAAGCATTTATGTTTAACGGTTCTTGAGTTATAACAATTTAAATGTGAGAAATTGTGAAAACCCATCATGAAGAAAAACGCATACAAGAAGTCTTATCCATGGCAATCAATGCTTAAAAGCTAGATGCTGAAAATGAAAAAAAAGAAAAAAAGAAAGAAAGAAAGAAAGCACATAATATTTCCTTTTCTATATATGATTTTTAAAAAAATGTCATTATAAGCATAAAAAATCGGATAAATTTTTAATGCAGTACTTTTTATGTGTGTCCCTGACTCCTTTAATCGCTGTTAGAATTTTATAGGAAATATGTCAATTATATATTTTTATTGAATAATAATTTTTTTTTCTCAGGATTTTTTTTTATTTTTAACGCATTTGCACACTCATATATATGAATTATATAAAAATAAAATACTATATTATTTTATGTTATATTAATTTGAGATCAAGGGATTTTCATTAGACTGATTATAAGTTAACGTAAGTTGTTCCTAAATAGATTTTGGTTTAAACTATCTAACCAGTGGCGTTGCTATGATTCTATTTTTTAGAAGTGCATAAGACATACATAAAGATAGTAGAAAGTTTTGAGATGACCACAACCGAGTAATTTTATATTGTAGTTACACAAAATCTAATATATTATAAACTTCCAAAAGGCATTAAGATTTTACCATACACCATGCTTTGAAATACTATACAATTTATGGTGCAAACAATTATGTATTATTTTACTATACATCACGCTATGGAACACCATTGAATGTATGGTAAATTTCATTTCCCTATAGTTTTACCTTACACCTGGTTATGGAATACCATATCATGTATGGTGTATATCATTATCCTATAACTTTACCATACATATCTCTCTGGATACCATAAAATGTATGGTACATATCATTATCCTATAACTTTACCATAGACATTGCTCTGCAATACCATAGAGCGATGAATGTTTACCATATGAATACAATATGTTTACATATAATGACATAATTTTTTTTTATGATTTCCCATATAAAACCATGTGTTTCCATAAAAAATCCTATGCCACTTTTTGCTAAGGGTGTAAATGCTTTTTTAATAAACTAATCTGAAAATATGAAAAAGATGCTTTTCAAAAGTAAAAAAGAAAATGGATAAAATAATTCATGTTCACCGATGACACTTTTCAATAAAGCACCTCTTTCCTTAAACTTGTGATCCTGTAATTTTTGTTTTACTAAGTTCATTTTTTAATTTTTTGCGAAATTAATGATTTTAATCAGTATTGATCTACTTAAAGTTACTAGCTAGGTGCACAAAACATGTAGATTAGTTTATAAATTCCTTAAACATCGCACATTTGAGAGCGACGATTAAGGGACTATAAAGTATTTATATGCTCTTAAATGTAATTTTTTTATCATTTTTGGTTTGTTATAATTTTAGTTCTTGCTTGATTTTATAAGGATCTATATAGTTAAAATCTTATTTCTGTGACCCAAAGAATTGTTTTTAGGAAACATAAATTATAAAACAATTAGATTTCTAAATTGGATATGAGTTAGATAGAATAGATTCAGTTTAAGTTAATACAGCGGTTCCCAAACTTTTGGGCTCGCGGAGCCCTTTTTGGGAAGAATTTTTAAGGCGGAGCCCCTGAACCCAACGATACTCTGTGGTTCGCAAATTCATGTTTTTTATGCTTATGGAGCAAAAATCTGTTGAATAAAAATCCGAGCCAGTAATTTCTAACATTGAACCAAGGTTCTCAGTTTGGCTCTTTGCTGATACAGAAATACCGATTCATACTAGAAATTTTTTAAATCAAATTTTTTATTGTATACCCTTTTATCTCTTTCAGGGGCAATGTGTTTCTGCTCCAAAAATATTCAAGTAATTGATTCAAACCGCAATTTAGAAACAGATTTATTTGAAAATAACGAAGAGCTCTTTTTCACGTATATTATGAGATCGAAATTGCACTAAAAATTTACTGGTGCCAGTTCGCAAATGGAAAAGTAAAATTAACCATTTGCAGACTGCAAACGTCGCCCCAGAAAGGGTTGGCAGTTTTATTTAATATTACTATTATTGGATACAGTAAAATAAATATAAGGATTAAAACGCTCTTTTTCTGTATTAAAATATCTACCTTGTATAATCGAGATATTTCCTTCAAACACACCAAAAATTATAGTTAAAAATTTATGATTTCTGAAAGCACTTTGTAACGACAAACAAAGATAAAAAACAAACTCATTTTTACCTGAGCGATAGTGCAGGCAATAGTGTTGGGAGATTTTGAGATTCAATTTTTAAATAAATAATATTCTTTTGGGATTATCAGTATGAACTTGGAATTAAAGATCAAAATGGTAACCATGTTTGGATTATGCATTGCATTGGGGCTTACATAAAATTAATATTTATGGAGAAAACCACACAGATACAGATAAAAAGGTAATTTATACAGATTTCGTTTGCAGAGAGATAACTCTGTATAATTCCATTAGTCTACTCGCGAAAAAAATGCCTAATTCCAGTCACCCATGTGTAATTATGTAACACGTTTTCGCTAATCTCGCCTACCTGTTATAAAATCAAGAAATTATGGAATATTTTTTCGTTCTTCTTTAAGTTTCTATTACTTCTAAACATGCAACAAAAATGAAACGTTTTAGTGTTTAAGTGGGCGGTGCAAAATTTATAAACTGTATTGTTTGGTGCAGCATTGTTCTCTTTTTTGAATAGTACTTTATTTAAAGTATTTGGCTATTAATTATAGTTTTGAAAGAAACTTTCTTTCGTCATTCTTTTCGCCTCAAAACAGACATGCAATTAAAAACTAAACATGTAAAACAAACTGCAATTAGTAGAAAAACTTTTCTAACAAAATAGGATACCTGGGTGGGATTAAATGTATATCAGGGCGGGTACTCATTGACAAAAAATCTAAGTTGTGGTTGGAGCTGAGCAAAATTTTAAATTCTTAGTGTGATGACAAATGTAAGGAACCAATATACATTTTAAAATTGCTACAGACTTATATATGATTAGAAAATGTGGCAGAGACCAATTAAAAGAAAATTTTAAAGAGGGGTTATAAAAAGATACAAGATGCTAAAAAAATGAGTTTTCAGAAACATATATTGTTTAAAAAATTCAGTAAGTATAAATGTAATATGGTCCTAATAAAGGACTTTAAACGATAGAAGATGCAATAAAAGTATGTTTTCTGCCACAAACATTATTCTATTATAAAAACAGTATAGAAACATCATTTTATTATAAAAATTAGTATAGAAAATTTAAGTAATTAAGGATGAGATTTCCAAGTTTTTTGACACCAGTATTTTGTTAGAGAAAATGTTGTTTTGTTAAATTTCAAAAATGGTCCGATTAAATGGAATAATACTTTCTCTAACTAACTACTGGTGGGAAAAAACACTGAAATCTCATCTCTAATAACAATGAAATCATAAAAAATATAATAAAAAAATTAACTCTTAAACGTTCAAAACATTTTTATTGCTAAGTTTGTGAAATAAATGAATGATACAGGTAATTGCGAATAAATATATTTGTAAATATGAAAAAGTGATTTTTCATATACGTAATAAAATGTATTTTTTTAAAATCAAAATTCGGGTGTCGTTGCTACATATTGGAATTAAAGTTTTGTCGTTTCGTAGAGATACCAATAAACGTTAGAGTGTTAAAGCAGTTAAAGTTACAAAAAGAGAAAAATATACACAACGTACATAAGTATTAAATAAATCTAACGAGGGGTTTCTTAAATAATACAAAATATTACAAAAATGTGTCGTTTTAATCGACAAACATTGTTGTACAGAGAAAAACAGTATCGAAATTTAAATATACGAATAACATAAACAGATTAAAGAATTTAAATTTATATATATATATATATATCAAAGAAATATATATACACAAATGTAATATGAATCTAATAAAGGGCTTTAAATGATAGAAGATGCAATAAAAATATGTTTTCAGCCACAAACATTATTTTATTACAAGAAACAGTATAAAAAGTTTAAATAACTAAAAATTAATAAAACTATCATAAAAAAATCAAATATATAAAATTATAAAGATATATATCCAATATACACACATTACACACAAATTAATCTAATGAGGGATTTTAAATGATACAAGATCTTTTTTTAAAAAGACGTTTTAAGCGACAGATATTGTTTTAAAAATTAAATACAACTTTGAAAACTAGGATAAAAGATTTAAATAAGTAAAATTTAATAAAAATTAAAATTTAAGGAAATTAAAATTGCAAAAATGAAAATAATACAATATGCAACATATACAACTATAAAATGCCTGTAGTTTTTTTTTATTATTATTATATAAGTTATTATTTTAATAACTAGCATGATAGTAATAATTATCTATATAAGTTTGACGAAAATAATATGATAGTAATAATTATCTATATAAGTTTGACGAAAATAATATGATAGTAATAATTATCTATATAAGTTTGACGAAAAATAATATAAGTTTAGGGTGAAACATGTGCTTGAATTATTTTGGACAGTTTTTTATTATTTGGTGCAATTTTCGATAATAGCAAGCGAATGTCTGGTTCTGCATTTAACCAGTTGCTGTATTTTGTTTTGATACTTGTATAGGTGGAGAATCCAGCTTTCCGCAGATATGTCTTTGAAAATGGGAGTAAAATTAATTTTGCTTTCTCTGGCAAAATTTTGTATTCATCTCTCAAATGACACCAAAATTCAGTGCTACGCTTGCTTTGAAAAGAGATTTCTAGATCGCTTTGAGATGTTAAATTAATGAGAATTTCGTATTCCTCAGAGTTTAAGCTGTGTGGTTTTGTTTTAAACTGAATGGATTTAGTATCCAATTTTATCATCCAGCATCTTATTTTGAGCAACTGGAAAGTAATGCTCAAATGAATTTATCAGAGCTTCGAGATGCTCTTGAATACTTTCTGATTTTTTTTTTTTTTTTCAAACTTGATGTTATGGTCATTTAAAAAAAAAATTAGTAAGAGTTAAGTATTTAGTAAGAATTACGTATTAACATATAAATAGGCGGAGCTCCAAAGAATTAAACCGTTCTCCCTTTTTTCGGCAAGCAGAGTAGAACTGGTGGGCCTTTCTGTTTCGATTCACGTTGTGCATTCGATTCAGAATACTATTTCTTGTAGCCTTTTTTAAATCGAAATTTTAAAATACATTAAGTGCAGAAATATAAAATAAGGCAATTCAAACCAAAAATATTATACAGAAAATAGGTACATTATTAATGCAAAAGTGTAAATACCTTTGAAGTGCATTATTGTATTTGTCAACTCAGTTACAGATTCATTTATTTTTGACATACACACAGAAACAAAAGTTCCTACATACTTTTGAAAAATTTTCACTTGTAATATACTAATTTCTTTCATGTTTTATTTGTTTTCTTGAAACGCCGCGGAGCCCCTGGAAAGTTGAGGCGGAGCCCCAAGGGCTCCGCGGAGCACACTTTGGGAACCTCTGAGTTAATATTTCCATTTGGATTATTTCCTTCTTTTGTTTATTTTTTTAACTTCTAAAAATTTTATGTAATAAATATTTATGTAGTTTAAAAATAAATAAAATGTGCATTGTAGGATGTTGAATATTACGTAAAATGTGATTGAAATACAATGACTTGTAGAATTGATGTCGAAGCTTCTGATCTGCAATTTTACTACTTAAATAACGAATGGCCACTCACCAAAATTCGGGAAGATTCTCATTTTTGGTCTAGAAATGAATATCCAGTAAGTCTTTAAAAATAGATTTCTTTTACAATGTTTTGGAGAACTATATTAACCCATTGAGAAGCGGGAGAATTTTTTAAGTATGTGATGTGTTTTATCGTTTTTTAGATATGTTTTAATTATAAATCGAATGAAACCATTTACAATTCAATACAATCACTCATAAAAAAGTTATGGTAAGTTTTATGAATATAAAATTGGAAATTAAACTTTATTATTTAGTTGAGATTTGTCACATTTATTTTACGTTTAAAACATGTTTTTATATTATATCAAATAATATCAAACCACTGTCGGATCTGAGGGTGATGGCAAAGAGGCAAAGCTTGAGGCCGGATACTGGCCGTATATTGTTCTGCAAATTCAAACAGGCTTAACTTATTTTTATTCCAGGTTGAACAAATCTACTTCTTCCTTCTTGGATATCTGCACTCTCCAAAATTTCCAGATCGAGGCTGGACCCAAAATCACAGCTAAACAGTTCGTCTATTCAGTACATATGAAAAGCATTATTGGCCTAACTGCAACCTGTACTATCCTATAAATTCTTCCACACGAACACATGTTGGGCTGTCATTTTACTTTTTTAATTCGTAAAAATTATACTGATGTTATATATTTGTTTAGTCAAATATTTAGAAATTTAATTTGATTAATTAAATTACAAGATGCTTTTTTAAAAATCTGCTTTTTGTTTTTGTGTTTAGTGCTTTAAAAAAATAACTCTCTTTTATCATCCATTTCTTGCATTCGAAAAGGATTTTCCTACTGGATTTTCATTTGAATGTAATGATCTAAGTCACATTTTTACGTAGTGTTTATATAGATAATTGCCTAAATAGTCATTAATATTATTATATTTCTGTATTCACGAATTTCAAACATAAACTGATGATGAAATATCAGCATAGGTAAGGTAGTTTTATGCATAATTTCAGTTGTATGCTGCAGGCTGAGTTCGAGTCCATTTTTTATCTTTTATCTTGGATTGGGTCAATAATTTGTTTGTGAAGGTTGGACCTGAGCTTGGGATTCGAAAATTCAGCACGAATAAACCTCTGACCAACATGTCGAAGTCAGTTTCATTTTTAGCCATCATCCCATTGCTAATAAATATATTGGGTGTCTTAAAATTGACTGACTGATTTTAAAATTCATTAACTTACAAACGTTCACAGCTATTAAAAAATACTTTCTGGAGGGTTATATAAAATGTCAGAAATACTTTTACTGTGATTGTTTATTTTAGTTTAAAATAGTAATTATAGATGGCGCTCCAAACAATACGCGCTAAATCGAGACCCAAATTCACTCCTCTGTCTTCTATCAGTATTTGTGTGAGAGAAGGAGGTTAAATATATAGAATGGGCCCCATGGAGCAAAATTGCACGCGTGATTGAGAGCACTCCATATATTTAACACCCTTCTTTCACATGAAAATTGACAGAAGGGTGAGGGCGGAAATCGTGCTCCGATTTGATGACTATTGCTAGCATCGCCATCTATGCTGTTATTCTAAAGTAAAATTGGGAATTGCAGTTAAAAAATTTATATCATATGTAACTATTGTGCTTCTTAAAAAAAGTCATCCTTTTTATATTATTTAATTTTAAAATCCATGTCATTCAAATCCAGTCCATTTTAAAACATCCGGATGTTTCTTAAATAAGTTTCAAAACATATTTTATTTAAGTAAAATTGATCTTAGATATAAAGAGACAAACAGTCTTATACCAAAATACTATTTTTTATATAATTCTGAAATATGGTGAGGCATCAAAACTTCAAATTGTCTCAATGTGTATACAGAAGAAGTAGCTGGAATTAAAAAAATGAGTCTTTATTCAATTTCGGAAATGTAGCAGTCTGAAAGTGTCTCAAGCAGTCTCAGATCTTCATTTCCTCTGTAAAATGTATTGTATTAATGCTTTGTATACTTGGCATCCTATGTTTGTATAAGATAAATATAAATCATGTTTTTTGGCAGATTTGTGCTTGGCTGCATGCCAGATATTGAAGTGTTCCCTAGTGTCGAACCATTCCGTAATATCCTAATTTACTCGATATTTTCCCCCAACAACACAAAAATTTCTGACATGTTAACAAACAGACTCTTAGAAGAAAAAAAAATTGTAATTGAGTGTTTTTTTCTATTTTTCAATAAATGAATTACAAGTTGAATTATTAGCGCTTGCTTAACATTTACCATCTTTCTGGGTTTGTTACATATCTAAATTTGGTACAAAACAACAAATTTGAAAACAATTCCGAAAAAATACTTTGTTTAATTAAAAAATAGATATCAATTGTTCAAATTTTTAAAATATGAGGTAGAACATCCACAAATTTCATACTTTTGAGAGTAAAAAAATAAACTTAGAAATGTGTCAGAAAACGGCCAGTTTAGATTAAAATCAGGATTTAATCTTTTTGTATGTATAAGCACATTCTTTTTTATCAGAACAAATTTATAAAAATATTTCGTAACTAACATTTGCGGTAAATTCTAATAAATAAAAAGGTATTGATAGCTTTTTCTGTTGATTTTGTTGTTACATTTTAGAATTTTGCAAACATTTTAGTTTAATATTGTCACTTAATGAAGCTGCTCTGTTTCGACATGTATTAAAACTAAAATTCCGCATGCTGGGAGAGTAATTATCCACTATCAAGAATTTCTTTTAAAATGTTTTAGTATCGAAAACTAAAAATATTAAAGAATTCAAAATAGAATGTTTAAAATCAGTTGTGGAAGAATACATTCGTTTAATTTTGAAAATGCAGGAAATGTTTATTTAGAGATTTTAAACAAACCAATGTAAACACATACGATATCAATATTTTAATGTATTTTCACATATATATATATAAATATACATATAAATACTTTTATAAATATAACCAAAGTAATAATTAAATTTTAAATAACTTCATTTTTCAAATGTAATACAATAAGTAAAATATAATATATTAACAAAATGCTTTGTCCCTCACCCTCCCCCTCCCCGAGTCACTATAGACACTATAGTCACTATAGTTGTCACTGTAGTCACTATCCCCGAGTCACTATAGTTCACAATCGAACCCAAAGATTCGATTAAAATTAAAACTGAAACTCGACCAAAAATTTTCATTTAACTCGAATCCAAAATAAAGGGAAATTAATCCATATTTCAATTGCACTATAACATGACATGTAGTTGACATTTATATCTTTAGTATCAATTTAAATTTTTTTTATATAAAAAAAATCTAGTATATACTCAAAAATATTTAAATACTGTAGAATTTTTTAACAAAACACAATGCCGAATGGGATGTCAAAATATTGGGACTTCAAAATTATTTTTTTATTCGAGGTGTGCGCTAGTCTGAGGCAAATATATACACATTTTTGTGCTGGACATTAAAAAATGTTCACTAAATAGAGATGTCCACTATTCGGAAATGTACGCATGGATATTATGCACAAAATATCCCTCACGTGATGCATACATAAATACCTACATTTATTAATTTATAAGTTGCTATAATATGAACTATAATTTAAATTAACCAAAAGCCAGGTATGTTTATATTAGTATAGTTGTTTTAATTTAAGGATGTAATGGCATTGTTAAAAATGCAGTATTATGAAGAACAGCTGTTCCACATGTGATATGAAATAACCCTTCGGTGTAAAAATTATTTTTCATTATTATTTTAAAAAATCAAACAATCTTTTTTGGTGATAAATTAGCCCATTATAAAATAATTTTCTATTCTGATAAATTCTGATATATTCTGTAAATTTGTAATAAATTCTATTAAATTCTATTGTGCTGCATGCTAGCTATTATCTGTCCACAAATCAGACCTCTATAAATAAATGCAGTTTTTTTCTTTTTTTATGCTTTTATAGGGCAATACTTATCTGTCCTCATATGAGGTCCGTATGTATAAAAGGATTAAATATCTCCAAATTTTAGATTCTAGATTTTAGTAAGCTACCAATTTTTAATGACAAATAAATAATAGAAATTAAAAATCTCCATGTTTTTAATCATAGACTTAAGCAACTTGCTCATCGGTGTCCTAATCCATAGAAAAAACAACAAAATTTCCTTTGTGCGACATGCACAAATTATTTTTCATTATTATTTTAAAAAATCAAACAATCTTTTTTTGTGATAAATGAGGTCCATTATAAAATAATTTTATTATTGTGCTAACTATTATCTGTCCACAAATCAAACCTCTATAAATAAATGCTGATCTTTTTTTTTTTGCTGTATAGGGCAATACATATCTGTCCTCATATGAGGTCCGTAAAATGGTTAAATATCTTCAAATTTTAAATTCTAGATTTTAGTAAGCAACCTACTTTTAATAACAAATAAATAATAGACATTAAAAATTTCCACGATTTCAATCCCAGACGTAAGTATAAGTAACCTGCCCATCGGTGTGCCAGTCCATGGAAAACCGACAAAATTTCCTTTGTGCGACACTTACATATATTCTAACTTATTGACTTATAATTTGTAAAAACATAAACTCTGTATTAAAAATAATAAAAAAAATTTAGATTTTCGTGTAAGCATCACTGTTTAATTTGAGAATATAATAATAATTTTAAAACAGCAGAAACGAGTAGAAAAGTTGTCACGTGTGGAACATGGAACCCTATTATATGAAAAATTAAAAATATTCACAAATAATTATTTGTACATGTCTGTTATGGAGCTTTTCTGTATATAGTTTTAACTTCATACATATTTAGTCTTTCTTTTGAAATAAATATTTTTACCTGAACCCTTCTCACAAGAATAAAAAAACAATCGAAAACTGACCCAAACTGGAAATAATGTAAACAATCTGTTTCCAATCCCAATGTGCTGGGCACAGCCAAGAAGTAGCATCAAAAAAGTACAAATCAACGAGACCCAAATGCTACCCACATTAAAAAAGTATAAATTAAATGGACCCAAACTCGACATGCAGTAAAAAAGTAAAAGCAATGTGGCTTCCTTTGGAAAAAACTAGCCTTGAACTGAAATACAGATCAGATAGAAATCTGTAAAATCACCCACCCCCCTTAAGGACTCTCCAGATCTTTCCTTGTTTATACTCTGGCAGATCCTGGCGATTTTTACAGGATGCAAATGAATTAGAGGGGTTAAAGTTTAATATACATATGTATTGTCTTCTCCCGATAATAACCTCTATGAGACTGCACATTATCTTTTTTTTGGTTAAATTTGCGTTTGAGTTCTGGATCAAACGCAGGCTGGCAAACATGGTTTTGTCAGTTTCAGATGGACTGCAAATGGAATATTGAAGCATGAAAGTGATCTTCAGAACACAACTATGAATATCGATCAATGACCAGAGCGAAAATAAAGTAGGTGAAAAACAATTTCTGGAAAATGAATGTTGAAAAATAAATGCTTAAGTAAAAATTCATGTATTCACAATAATTATTTCACACTAGTTAGTTCATTTACACTAGTTAGTAAAAAATTTTTCTCTCTGCAATGACAGATATGTAAACTGTACAGATATGATATTTTTAAATTTCAATATAATACCTAACTTGCTCCAGCACTTACTGTTTTTTAATCTAGAAATAGTTTTCTTATAGTTACAGATGGCGAATAAATATTTTTTTTTACCAGTTTTATATAAATGGAAATTATGAAAAAGATATTTTCACTGTCTTACTTAAAATACGATACAATATAACATAAAAATGTAGTTTGTTATTTCGTAACATGTGTTCAACTTTCAACGTCTCATCCCAATTTCGTGTCCAAACATATTGGCGATTCAAGCACTGGAATACGCCATCTGGTGGAGAAAAGATGTGTAACTTCTCCATTCAGAAAAACGCCGTATAAGCTCATTGCATTAAATGCATTTTTAATTTGTTCAGAATAATTATTCTTTTGCACAATTTCAGATTTCCTGTGACATTTGTTTTCTGTCTTATATGACGGAATAAATATTATACGAATTTGGATATCTAAAACTTTTAAAAACATTTATAACAAAGAATTGTTTCAATGGGATTTTAACATTAGTTAAAGGGAAATTAACGGAACAGTTATCCTGTATCGAAGGCTGCGAGCAGCGCCTAAATAGGTCGTTTTAGTTCCCAATTAAAGGTTTTATAAGGTTTCTAAATTTTTTGTGGAATAAGCCCCTTTTGATGGCTATATATTGAAATATTTATTTAAATATATAATTATAATTGGAATAGTTATAATTTTTAAGTGACCAAGAAATACCCCAGAAAAAGGAACTTCACAAAATGAGAAAAGAAAAATATTTAAAATTTAAGTTGAGACAAACATCTTTGTAAAAATGTGCCATAAGTAAAGGCCAATGATATTTTGCAAAAACTTAGCAAGCAGTTTCAAAAAAAAAAATTCTCCAAACTAAACGAGAAGTAATCTTACTAAATGATAAATTCTAAAGAAGATATTTTAGGCTATCTTAATTATTTTTAGATAGTTTGTTATGAAATACTACCTATTGCAATTTTTCCTATGTTGGAATTTCTGAAACATTTTTGTAGATCTATGCCATAGCTTCCCAACGGGGGCGGTACCGCCCCCCCCCAGTGGGCGCTGGTGCCTTCCAGGGGGGCGGTTGCGAGTCTAGAGAAAAATGGAGGGGCGTTAGGACAGTCAAGAGGGGCGGTCATGGCGTACCTATCTATTTAGGAACTAATATAGTAAAAATAGCTGCTCTCCTCTGCACTCTCGGATTTGGTATTCAGTCAAAAAAAAACAAGCTAATTTCCATTATTTGCCAACTCCAGCTCCGGCAATAACCTTCGGAACTTTCGAAGGTTATGCTCCGGCGCAGTAGATTCATGCCGAACTGGTACCAATTACCAATTATCCGAAACAAAATGGATTTGCGTCAGCCATCTATTATTATAAGAGGTCCCCAATCCGGTACCAAAACCTTAACTGCACCTTTAAATGGAAATTTGGAAATCTATATAAACAAACCTAGATCTGCAGGGTAGGGGGGGGTAGGGTAGGAATTGAATTTATTTTACTAATGTCAAAAAAACACGGAACACGAAGAAGGGAAAAAATCGAGGAGAACAGAAATTTATTTTATCAGGCGAAAAACATTGTAGCTCAATTCTTTCAAGAATGTCAAAATATCCCAGTGGAACACGAAAAATCGCTATGACGCCACGCGGATTAAATATCATTATGAATTCAAAAATTGTGGAGTACAAAATTCGCAATAAGTGGCTAGCTAAAAGTTTTAAACAGAATTTTTTTTATTAACCTGTATTTCCAGAAAAGTATGACGACGTACACTCTAAAAAATAAAAGTGTAAATTTACACACAAAAATGTGTAAATCGATGATACAAAAACGATTTGTTTATATGTGTAAATTTGTGTGTAAATTGCCAAAATACATGCCTAATGTGTAAATTTCAAAATACACATTTCAGTGTGTAATTAGATGATAACACTAAGTGTGTAAAAGTTATAGTGATCACTCATGAAATACCCACATTAAAGTGTAAATTGCACAAGAATACACATATATCTGCGTAAAATTCTTACTCATTTATCTGTGTAATCTTCAGTGATCACACGGATAAATGCGTATTATGCAAAAAATACGCATTATTGTGTTATTGTATTTTACACAGTTCTTTGCGTAATATGTAAAATACGCATATTCAATGGAAGTTCAATAACTATTGTGTTTAGTGTATATAGAATATCTGTACTGCAATGGGTGATGCATAATATCGAAGTCTAATGTCTTGGTTGATTTTATGCTTAGTTTCAGTACCGTAGCTGCATTATTTATATAGTTTTGAATGGAGGAGTGGAATGGGGGGGGGGGTGTAGTTGAATAGTGTAGCCTGATTTTTAGCTTATGGGGATAGATTGGTGACAGTGGATGAGATAAAATTACTGTTGTTTGGACTCGGGCTCATAATGATGTACCCACTTCTCATCCACTGTCACAAGTGTAGACGCATAAGCTCCAAATCAGCCTATCACACTCGCCCCCCCCCCCTTTTTGAAAACTCCCTCTAAATTGGTTTTTAGAACTTCACCCCTCCCTCTAAAACTATGCTATTACAGCAGCTACGGTTCTAAAATTCAGTATACTACCATTTAAGACATTAGTTTTCGATATTCCTCATCAACCATCGTAGTACAAATATTACTTCTCTGTTAATGGGGAAGTATGGGAAACATTTTGAAATTTACAATTTCTTTAATTATAAAATTGATTCTTCAAATTATGTTTCTATATCGTTCAAGGACATTAGAAAATGTTTCATTTTGTATTCTATAAATCAAAATTTTTGTATTTGTGTCAAATAAAGCTGATTTTATTATTTTTGTAAAAAGTGTCCCATTCCTCCCCACTCTTCTCTAAATATACACATAAAAACTGCTACTTTATTTTCTATATTATTCATTGCTTCTTAATTTTATTTTCCCTTCGATTAGATATTATTTAGTATATATGCAATTAAAAATTAAGATAAAAAAATAATTACTGATAGATTTTAGACTAGTCAGATGGAATAATGATAGTTGGTAAACTTGCAATCTTCGCAGTTTTTATTTTCAGAGTTCAGACTAAATTTTTCACTTTTTGTTTTTCAGACTCAAAATACAAAGTCAATTATACTGAAGATACTGTGTTACATACAGTTATAAAAGTAAAATTTAAAATACTATAAAAAAAAGAAAAAGGTATGTAATCTTCATTTCACACACACACATATATTACCTGCAAAAATTATAGCTGATTTGTTTATATATACATGAATCACCTACTATTATATGTTGAATTGTTTTCTTTTTATAAATATTCATTATTACAAAGAATTTACCTTAAAAAATTATCAAGACTATCAAAAAGGCTGTTGAATCATTAAAATAACATCTTTTGCATTTAAAACTATATTTAAAAATTAGTGTCTTTAAAAAAAAATACAAATATATTTTAACATTAATGAAATGAGTCGTGTTTTCATAAATGAAAATTTCAGATATTCTAATTAAAATTTTAGATATCAAACTAATTAGTATTTTTATTTATCAACTATAGTAAAAAATAAGAAATACTGTGATTATATTCAAATATCAATTGACGCTTATAAATTTTCGAAATTAATGCTCGTAGAATTTATTTGATAAATACATTTGTGTCTTAAATGTATAAAACTCACCGTAGGGGAATATTTATGTAGTTGGGGGGAGGGGGGAACTAATAAGTTCCATTTTGAATATTCATTATAACACAAGTGCTATAATTTTTTATATTCATACAATCATACATTTTAGGTCATATTAATTCTATAATAATAGGCAAAATTGCAATGGGAAAATGTTCATTTGAAGAAAAAGCCATTACTTTAATAAAAATTTTCTACAGAATTTTTGGTCTAAGGTTATTTTAAATCAACGTATTTGTGCCCTTTTGCAATTTACTTCTGTGTATTTTTATTAAATCTATAATTAAAAAGCAAAAATTATGTGTTTTTTCTATGATTATTTTAGTGGAACATTGTTCTTCTGATGTTATATTTCCAAATTAAAACCGAGCTGAAAATTAAATGTAATTAAGATAAATAAATATTTCAAATTTCTCAAAATTGGAAAATTTAACGTATAAATTCAAAAACAACGCTATAGTTTTAATCGATGATAAACTTAGTTAACATTATAAGTTTCATAATAAAAAACTTACAAAGAAATTTCAATAAAAAAATAAAACTCAGATGAACTGTTTAGCTTATAAATCGAATATATAATTTATAGATGTAATATACATTTGTATAATAGTTTATAAATAAACTATAATATCTTTCACACAACCGACCCGAAATTTAACACCTCCCCCCACAAAAAAATGATGTTAACGTTTATTTTGCTACTGTTAAAATACATTCATAAATTCTTTTTAAGATGAAACTTTTTCAAGAAATAAATAACTTTAGATACTACAGTTGTTATTTTAAGGAGTAACTTTCAGAAGTTAGATAATGTTGACATTTTTTAAGGCAAGTAAATTACTCGTGAAAAAATTCTTATATGTAAAAAAAACAATCCAACATATAGAATATACATTTATACGTAAATATAAACAAATCAGATAAAAATAATTGGAGGTAATAAGAATGTATGAGATTACGTACCTTATATTTTTAAGGAGAATAACTTATATATTTTTCTCAACGCGAGTGCTTGCATTCAGTTTGCCTCTTTGGCCACCACATTGTACGTGGTTTGCTTTCTTTGATTACTTGGTTGAGAAGTTTAATTTTCGATCCCGGCGTGATTAAGGTCAAGGTATTGGAGCCACCATTAGTTTTCAACTTAAACCTGAGAAGTCAAGTCGTCGATGATAATGATTTTAGTTTTTGATGCTAGATTCGCGTAGTTCATGAATAGGACCATAAATTGTACTGCGAACTGAAGTTAAACTAAAATTACAAGACAGGGTGTAGCATCCCTCTAAAACTGTTTGAAGAAAACTGTATGAAAAATAGTATAATTTTGCAAAATAATTAATCTGTTATAATTAATAGAAGTAGATATATATGAATTTAAAAATTATAATTTCAATAAATGGAGCGGCATAACCGCAAACCAATTGAATTGAGTTGCTATTTTATTTTGTTTTTCATTTTCATTTCAGCTATTGTCTGACAGCCACTAGTGATTATTTTCTCTTTGATACTATTTCAACAAATTAATCTTCATACTAAATTATTATTTAGGAATATTGAACAGTAGTAATAAGAAAAAATCAACAGTAACAGTCCTGCTGTTGTTAAAATTAAAGTTAGAAGAGTAAGTATACTATGGTAAAACAATATTTTTGTATTAGGTGCATGCAAAAGGTTAATTCACAATGAAATAGCCAAATATTTTACTATGCTTTTTATGCTTGGTAAAGTGTTTATTGATGAAATATCAGTTGGAGACGCTGAACTATTTATATTGTCTTAAGTACAAGTTGCATGCAATAAATATTTTTAAAAATTATACTTAAGTTGTTTTAACTTAAGGGTGCATTTCGATTCAAACTGCCTATTTTCAGATTTATTTTTAAATTCATTTTTGTTGTCACATGCATCAAACTGGCAAATTGTCTTATTTAGAAAATACACAAGGTGCCGTGATTGTTGATTCTTTGATAAATGCAGAGAATATTGCAGGAAAAGCAATCAAAAATGGCATTTTGAACTGATTTTTCCAAAGCGGGAGATCTGGGAACGAAAAAAAAGGATCATACTGAGAAGGTAATAAATCAAACTTATAAATCAAATTCTAATGAATTCAGCGTAAAAAGACATCAGACGGCACCTTACACGTATCTTCAAAAATCCCCTCAGCAAGTTTTATGCTTCTACTTTTTAAAATGTGTCTGAAATTGTATCGGAAAATTTCGAGCTGTTAAAGGTGGAAAAGCGTTTTATTGAATACACCCTTAGATAAAAAGTAAACTGAAATACATGTATTAAACTAATTTTATAGTGATTTTTGTTTTATTTTTAATTCGTTGTTGGAAAAAATAAATTATGTACGGTTTAGAAACAATTATTTTTGTGTTAAAAGAAGAATGGATCTGTTGCAAATGTATATTGTCTAAAATTGTACTACTAAAACGTATAAAACATAAAATATTAAAAATATGAGAAATTTCATAGGTAACTTTGTACTTATATTAACCATGAAATCACAAGACCTGGGGTCGCCTGTGAGTCTTCCCAGAAGGAAATTTTTGTATGTAGACATGCATAGCTACATTCACTTGCCCCGAGTTGTCAGTCTCTCTTTCATTACAGAATTTGTGAAGCCTTCAAAGCCACTAGGATGTTTACTGTCCCTTTCTTAGTTTTCCCAAAACGGGCAAGAAAAAAATGTATATGGAGCTATTGGTAATCCAACAATTTTAACGAAAAAGTAAAATTTCGAATTTGTCTGAAGTGTGTATGGCATATACACTTTATAGTTCAGCAGACAAAATTCTCAGACTGCACAAGCATGCTTGCATGACTTGCATTTATTAAATTTATTTAGCTACATAAAGTGGATAAGGAAAATTTGTGATTCTTTTTCAGTTAATTCCATAATACTTTATCTGTTTTGTTCAAGTCTTACTCATATCTTGCTTTCTTGCTTAAATTTTATTCATTGAACTAAATATTACTTTTTACATAACACATTACTTAGTTTACTGCGTTCATCTTCTTCGATTTTTTGAACAACTGAGAAATATAAATTTAGTGTGGAAATAAATAATTTATTAGATGCAGAAAATCAGAATAACAATTTACAAATTGATTTGATCTATAATGTTCCTGAGGAATACTGTTGTTGTAAAATTTGAAATTTTGAAACTTTTTATTCCAATTTGAATGATATAACATATACAAACCTACAATAACGATAAATTCTGTAAATTTTTTGAAATGGGCACTTTCTAGTGTTGTTTTAAAAATAAGTTTGTCGAACATGTATATATATATATTCTTTGAATTTAAATATTTTTGAGAAATTTCATGCTTCACGCTGTTTAACTTCATGCTGCTCAGATTCTTTTTGATGTTAAGAAGTAGAATTATGAAATTACTTAGTTTGGGCTTATCTTAATAGAAATATTTAAGATTGGTCTAATGTTTTCTATATTGTTAGGGTACTTTGCCTGATATTTGCAATGATATTTTTTGAACTAAACAAGCTTTAGAACAGAACTGTTAAAAAACTTTGATTTATGAATTATATTTTAAATCAGGGACAATCATGTGATCGAAATTGATATAATTATAGCAATTTAAAACTTTTCATGAAAAAGCACTTTGCCTATTTTAAGAGGGCTTTCCACCCACTTGAAAAAAACCTGCTTATTAATGTTAAATGTATGGACATGTTTTTAAATTTAAATATTTGAAACTTTTTTTTGTATACAGTAGCTAAGATTAATCGCCAATATGTTTTTTATCTTTACTATTTCGATATCTGTTGCAAACTTATTAAAAATAAAGATACCTCCACTTTCAGAACGGATTTCGAAAATGAAAATGTTTTTCTTTTAAAAAATCTGCTACAATTTTTTTTTTAAAATACAAAATATTCCTATTAGAGATCAAGCTTAGCTATCCTATATGCAGGAAAAAGTGCTTAAAAATACTCAAATTAGGTGAGAAATTCAAAAACAACTTGCCCAAAAATTTAACACTAAGGAGTGGGTGTTTTTAAATGAGAGAAGAGTCCTTTTCTCTTGAAATCATTTGGTTTGTAATATTATGGGCAGGTTTGTTTTCGAATTTTTCATTTAATTTTGAGTATTTTTTAAATAATTTTTTCTGTATAGGATAACTGAAGTTGATCTCTAATGTCATATCACTAGTTTTACTTTTTGGATTTTGGTTGGCTATCTTTTTAACAAAGGAACTTTCTCTTTCGGAACTGTTTCTGAAAGTGAAATATCTTTAAGAAAATATGCAACCAATATTGAAAAATACAAAATGTCATCATTAGAGATTAGTTCAGCTATACAAAGCAGAAAACATCATTTAAATGAAAAATTTAAAAGCAACCCACCCATAGGTTTAACATTATGGAACAGATGTTTTCAAGTAAAGTGAAGTGTCTCCTTAAATCTGTAACCTACAAATCTATAAAAATCAAATAAACCCTCATAGATCTATGAAAAAGCTTTTTCGATCCATACAGATATCTTTATAGGTACATATATATAACATATATTGACCCATATGGAAAAAAAGTGGACATTCTATGCTGGCCCATATAGATATCATTATAGATCTACATTGACTTCACTTAGATCCATATAGTTATATTTATAGATCGATATAGATATGCATAAATAACCCGTGTGGAACCATATAGAAAAAAACTGGATATTCTATGCGGGCCCATATAGATATCTTTATATATCTATATAGATATCTTTATAGATCGATCGACATAAACCTTCGTATAGATGTATATAAATAACCCATGTAGGCCCATGTGGAAAAAAAGTAGACATTCTATGCGGGACCATATTGATGTCTTTCTAGATCTATATAGATATCTTTATAGATCGACATAGACATCAATATAGGTATATATAAATAGCAATTACGGGCCCATATGATAAAAAAGTGGCCATTTTATGTGGGTTCATATAGATAGTCTTTATAGATCTATATGCCTGACCCACTTTTGCACTTATGAGCCCATATGGATGTTTTCATGCAAGAAATACGTGTTTACTATCTATGAATATCTAACAACAATGAAATAACGATCTGGGCTTAAAAACATTTTAGAGAGAAAATTTGTTCATGCCACACACATATTTTCCAGCAAATTGAATCAAGAAATACTTGCTTAAACACTCTTACAAGTGAATTTCTTATTGCATGTCTAACAAACAAAAGATTTCTCACCAGTATGGAGTAACATATGTCTGTTTAAATTACTGCTACGAGAGAATTTCTTGTTGCAAGTCTCACACAAAAAAAGTTTTTCACCAGTATGAATTAGCAGATGGCTACTTAAATTAGCTTTAACAGAAAATTTCTTGTTGCATATTTGGCACACAAAAGGCTTTTCTCCAGTATGAATTAAAAAATGCCTTCTTAAATCACCATTTCTTGGGAATTTCTTGTTGCATATCTCACACACAAAAGATTTTTCACCAATGTGAATTAACAGATGCTTTCTTAAATGATCCTTTAGAGTGAATTTCCTGTTGCATATTTCACACAAAAATGGTTTCTCACCAGTATGAATTACGCGATGTGTACTTAAAGCACTCTTGCAAGAGAATTTCTTGCTGCATATATCACACTCGAAAGGTTTCTCACCAGTATGAATTGAGAGGTGTCTGCTTAAATGCAACTTCTGAGAGAATTTCTTGTTGCATGTCTCACAGTTAAAAGGTTTCTTACTTGTATGAGTTAATAAATGAGTTCTTAAATTACTGTTTTGAGAGAATTCCTTGTTGCATATCTCACACACGAAAGGTTTCTCACCAGTGTGAATTAATAGATGCCTGCTTAAACCATTCTTTTGAGAAAACACTTTCCTGCATACATTACAAACAAACGATTTTTTTTTTGCTCCAAGTCAGAAGCTATTTTCCCTGAAACCTCTTGCACAGAACTATTTTGCTGCATATTTCGCACTTTAAAAACTTTTTGAGTTATGTGATGTAGTTCATCAACAATCAGTGCTTTTTGTATCTGAAAAACGTAGAAATAACACAATCTGCCACCTTTTAAAATTCCTGCAAAAGAAATTAAGAAGAAACTAACTTATTATAAAATATTAAAGCACAGAAAACTGAAACGAAATAAACTACCAGTTATTTGATGTTTGCCGAACAAATAGAGTGTCAGATATGTTTTTTTAATTACATAAATATTTAAACTATAACTAGAATTAAAATAAACAATTATCACCCTAAAATAAAATTGTATCGTAAAAAATATAAATAAAAATTATAAATTAATGTTATTAATAAAGAATAAATGAAATATTTATAAACAAAGCATTTATAAATAAAAATATTTTTAAACAATTTATAAATAAAAAATACAGTAAATGTAAGAAGAAAATTTTATAATTTCATATCATCTTTGAGAAAATGATGCATTCTAAAAGCAATGAGGATAAAATAATTTATATTCATTGCAAGAAACTATAATACTTAGAATTCCTCAAAATTTAACACTTTTAAGACTCAATCTAATGTACATGATTATTAGGAAATCTTTTTACATTGTACAGTGTATTGCAATAATTTAACCATTTATTAGCATTTTAACAATATTTAAAGTTCTATATAATAGAGTAAAAATAAAACAAAACACATTTTCTTTAAAAGTTTTAAAATACAGCTTTGGAATGCGTTTTTAGATCTGTGTCTGCAAATTCGATGACAAAATGTATAAATAGTATCATTAAGTAGATTTAAAATATAGCATCTTATAACAAAGTCTGTAAAGAGTACAGTAGTAAGGACAGAATATCAGATGAGAGGGGAAAAAAGAAATATTTCATTAAAAATCAATAAAAAAAAAAAACCGTTCAGTATGATTAATGAAATTTATCAAAGGAACATTATTAAACATTAATAGTATTGCAATTATGTGCATTTAGAAGCAGTATAAAAATTTATTTTTAAGAGCAAGATTGCTAGTACTATATATAAATATATGATGTAGTTTCATAAATATAATATACTTTCACTTGACCATTCAAAAAAAAATGTCTTTGAAATATTTCTCTGAAATGTCTCATTTTTCCGTTAGAACACTACATAAACAATTATCTTTTATTGAAAATAAAGCTTATTATAAAGAATTCCAGAAATGATCTGAATTTAGCTGTAAAGTCTTTACAACTTTCAATAAATATTCTGTATTGTTAATTGACATTTCTCTAAAACTGTCAGATTAAAAAAAAAAGTGACAGAAAAAAATAAACAGAAATACCTATTTACCAACTTTTTGGACTCCTGAAAACATTGATCTTAAAACAGAAAATAACTTGATAATAGTTACCATCCATCAAAACAGCCATTATATTTAGTACACAAGAATTTTTTCTGAGCTATGTTATAATATGTATTGCTGTTAATTATCTAAACTAATTTAACTAAAATCTTTTCATGCACTTTTAAGAGACTTTTCTCTATTATGTCTCAAATGCAAACTTTGCCTTGATTTCTCTCTTACTTCCTCATCACATGTAAATAGTGGGATCTATTAATCAACAGAAATTTTAAATATATTTTAGTTTAAAGTAAACATACATTTCACCTAGCAATCAATTTTTTCAATATCCTCTTATTTGGTTTCATATCTTAAGTTTCTTTTTTTATTCTTAAAAGGAACCCCAATGAAGATTTTCAAAATTTCCCCAATCAAGAAAATTTTATTTTATGGCTTGACTGAAAATTTTAAGATCATTTTATGTTATTAATTGCAACTAATCCGTGTTTTCTAAAAAAAAAGAAAAAAAAATTGAAATATTGAATGTTTTAAATTTATTTTATCTTTGCTTAGTTCACATGCTTTAAGTTTTCTCTTTAGAGCTTCAGATATATTTCTCAACATATGCAATTTGCATTCTACATGCATACAAACATGACTTAGACTCACTGTGTCTTCTAATGACTGCTGAGATCAAGGCCGTAGCCAGAAAAATGTTTTGGAGGGGATTTGGAGCCATAAATTTTATTGATGTTTTATTTCAGATTTTATTATCATTAAATGAAAACAGCCCAGTATTCACGGTCCTGTTAAGCTTTATTGTTAATTCACAAATAATTGAATTTATAATAAAATTACATAGGAAAATGTAAACTTTTTCCATTACAATTGAAAATACAATCTCATTTGTATGCATCTTAGGTGACTACAGACATTAATGTCAACCAAATTATATTTTGACATTTTGTACACATGTTTTTTAAAATTTTATAGCCAAAAGTGTCTTCCAAATAGTATACGTTAAAAAAGCTTTGTGGATATATCGATCATTTCATTCTTCAAAAATTTGGACTAAACAAGTCTGGCAATCCGTATTTGACTGCTTCTTCTAGTTATTTTATTTTAACAGCGCTAACATTTCACTTTTACTGACTTCAATTCTGCAAAAAAATTAAATGAAGCTAAAAAGATTTTTATAAATTCCATTTACATTTTAGCATATTAACAGAATCAAATAATAATTACATGTTAGCACAGAATGTTGATTTCTGAATGCCGATTATAGTTTATTTACAAATTTATTTTGATTAATTGGACTGATAGTTACTGGCATAATCAATCTGACAGAAATTTCGGAGGGGGAGCAAACTCTGTTGATCCTCCCCCATTGGCTATGGCCTAGGCTAAGATAAGACTGTTAAAAGCAGAAATTACTTACATCCAAAAATTTGAAACACTAAAACCATGCTTGCGACAACCCTGCTGTTAAAAGAATAAAATCATAATGCAAAACCCACAATCCAAATGTAGAAATGTAAAAAAAAAAAAAAAAAAAAAAAAAAAAAAAAAAAAAAAAAAAATGTTTACAAAACCCACAGAGTAAAGAAAATTCACATCCAATTATTCATTAGCATACAAAAGAAAGAGTAATCAAAGGAGAGAATTACTTAAGATTAGTTCATCATAGATGCTTTGAGACATGATGTAATCTTTAGTAAATTATGACTAATCGAGATATCTATGTAGTAAAAGAACATTTTTAACTTGAATCTGCTTTTTTTTTTATATATATATATATAAAAGCCTTCAAAAAAGTATTTTTCCCCAGTTATTTTTAGAAAAATTAGCAACTCTACCATGTATATTCATATCTTATAAGGCATGTTTAATTGATTAAAAATGTTTGTCACTTTACAAATGTATTAATTCATCATTTTTCTAAAGTTTTACTTGTAGTTTCTGCATAACATGGGTTTTGTATTTTTCAATAATGTGTAAACTAAATGCAAACATAGTAAAAAAGAAAGAAACAAATGTGCAATAAAAGTGAACATAGCAAAAAAGAAAGAAATAAACAAACCACTGTGGTTAGAATATATATATATATACACGTTTAAACCAAACAATTTTGATACAAATGAAAGCAATGACCAGAAAGCCACAAAATTCTAAAAATCACACAACCTTTGTTCGTGAGCTGCGTTTGTTTTTGAAAGGAGTCTACTGTATTTGTTACATTAGCTGTACTAAGATAGTGTTGATTTTCTGTTTAAAAAAAAAGTTGAAATTCAGTTAATTATTCAATAAAGGAGAATTGAAATATTAAATCAATAGTTCTCAAGAAAAAGTAAATGAGCCATTTTTCGTACAAGTTTATAACAGATCAGTTTCAACTAATGCCACAAATTGCAACCAACAATTTCACCCATATTCTTTGTTTGCCGGTCAGTTTTTCTAAATTTTCTCCACTTTGATTCGCTAGGCATTAATACTGGCTAAAAAATTCATGATTTTTGACTGGTAAAGCCCAGTTCACTCCAAAGAAGGTCAAGACCAGGCCTCAACTGACAAGAGATTTCTTTTTAGGTGCTGTTCGCACCTAACATCGTGACCTTGTGCAAAAAAATTATAATAAAACTTATTTTATTTATTATTTTTTCTATTTTTGGACAGATATTGACTTAAGCGATTGTTTTAACTTTTCCGTTATTTTTAAGAACATAAGTTAGGGGATCAACAATATATATGTGAGCATGCATGGTGGATAATTTAATGGTTAAGAAAAACTATATTCAAACATAAAATTACAGTCAATGTTCTATAATCCACACAAGCTGGGGCCAAAGGTTGTGTGGATTATGGAATATTGTGGATTATAGAATGTTATGGATTATACGTAATTTTATTATTCCTAGAGAGCATTTTAATTCTAGAGTCAGTTGAATAAAACTGATAAATATGAAATCTAGTAATAAATTTAATATGTTATCTCAAAAAATGCCTTTAAAATATTATTTTATATAAAAAAAAAACATATATAAATATGCACTTAAATGAAAATAATTACATATGTTGTGTAATACAGTTTGTTTTTTACTGTTAATAAAATAAAAGAGTTATATTTAAAAAAAAGTATATGTTTTACTATGATTTTTTCAACTTTTTTACTATTTATTTTAAAAAATCATTTTTTAATCACAAATTTGTAAATTTTTGTAATTCTTTATTTTATTGTTTACATTCATAAAGTAACGCGAATTATGGGTGCCTGGATCCTTGAATGTATTAAAAAATTAATAAAATGCAAACTACCCAAATATTAAAAATATTCCCCCTGTCTCAATAAAAAAAACTTTTTGTAACAGCAAAAGACTTTTATTCTTTAATAATAACAATAATAAAATATTCTATGCATGGTTTCTTTGTGCATAACAAAACAGTAAAAAATCTATCGAAAGGAGATTATACAATTTTGATAATGTTTGACCACTAACATAACAAAAACTAGCTATACTTTGCTCTCTCATTTTTCTTGATTGTATTTCTTTTTGTGGGATGCTAATAGCTTAGTTTAATAAAAAGTTCTAATGCACCCTAATTTACCATTAATGCAGCTAGCTGAAAATTTCAATGAAATTTGTCTATCAATGAAGATATATATGTATATTTACAACAACAAAAAAAACAAGTTTTTCCATTCATTTTTTTTTTTCAATTATCATTATCGGTTTGATTACAATTATCTAACATGTTTTCCTGCACTCAAACATTTTTATGAAGTAACATTTGAATAGTTTTTTTGGTTTTGCTTTATTTTAAAAGCTCTTTTGAACATTTTTTACCTTAAAAATTTATGAAATGCATAATTTCATGTACCAATTGATTTCTGCGAATAGACATTAATGTTAATAGTTAGTATTGAGGAAATTTTATAGAAAATTTCATTCATAATCATTTCCCCCTACTTCTGCCAATATTTCAAGTAGTCAAAGCAGAGAGGGGAGATTTGTGACTTATTTTTTAAATTTTGCGATAGTTTTATTAAAAGCATAAAATATCAGTGAAAAATGTGAAGGGATAAAATATGAAATAAGATAAAAGGAATGAAAAAAAAATTGCATCATTATTTTACTAAGCTCTATTTTTATTTATAAAATTTGATGCATTTCATCAATTGTTTTCTGAGAACTTTAAACTCACAAGTCTGTATTTACATTAATTGACACCAGTTTTACTTAAGGGTGCTATTCACTCAGCAGCCGAATTTTCCATCGTACTATTAAACTGATGTGTGTTTGATGCATTCTTATATTCAACATATCTCCTAAAGTATCCAACATACAGGGTGATTCAGCTCGTCGGTGACAAACTTTAAGGATCGATAGAGCACACCTAGACGAACATTTTTGAATAGGGAATGTAGGGTCCCTGACGCGATGGTAAGGCGCTAGGCGCTTTCGAAAATTTGGGTGCCGAAATTCGAAACGTCATAAAAACTAGGGAAATGGTTAGATTTTCTTGCTTGTTGCGTCGAAATGATTCTGTTTGTTTAGACTTTCTTCAGTACCAATTTGATAAGCGTATCTCTTAAAACATGGATAGGGGGCGCTGCAGACTTTGGAGAGCTAGACAACAACTTTAAGCCCGTTATTTTGATAATTTAACACATGCTCGCCAAAGTTTATACTCTAACTTAAAGTTTGAACCCAAAAGTAGAGCCCTGCAAAAAGCGTAAGAGCCGGAATAAAATGTCAAAGTACAGGGTGGTCGAAACTCGAAGGCTCCTAAGAGATAAACAAACAGATTTCTTGACTTATGGCATGCATTTTCATGATTCTGTTTGCTGGGGCTCTCTGAAACTCAGTTGAACGGTACAAAAAGAAACATCGATAGGGGGCGCTTTGGGCAAAAAACATAATTCGTTGACATTTCGGACGCTAACTGGAAACGGGGCGCTACGATCAGTTAGAAACAAAACAAGAGAGTAATTTACTTATCATAAGAAGCTATTAAAACTGCAGTTTGTTTGTTTTTTTTAACAAACATAGCTGGTTTCAATCATGCACAATGCGCGCAATAAAATTTACATAAGGTGCTTTTTGCTGATTTATGCAAAAGATATCGTACCATATCGATATGCAAAAGATACGTAATGCGTAGACGACAACGCGAGATGACGTAGTTGTATGCGCAGACACGTCTTTTGAACGTGCGGTACCTACTTAAGCTTCGGGTTACTTGTCTGCAGATCGGTAGTAGGATGGAACGGTACACAAACTCTGAATTGGCTGACATGCATTTGGCGTATGGCGCTGCTGGTTGTAATGGACGAGCCGCTCAGCGGTTGTACGCCGAGCGTTACCCCAACAGGCAAATCCCCTGCCATGCCTTCTTCGCTCGAGTACACCAGAGGTTGTCCACAACGGGATCTTTCGACGGAGGCAGGCCTGAACGGGAGCGATCAGTGAGCACCCCCGACAACGAAGAGGCTGTGCTTAACCTGGTTGAGGACAACCCAGGTCTTAGCACGAGAGATATCGCCAGACATGTTGGCATTTCGCAAGCAACTGCGTGGCGCATCTTACGTTCCCGGAATCTGCACCCCTACCACATCCAGCGGGTGCAGTTGCTCAGAGAGCAGGATTTTGGCCCTCGAGTGGAATTCTCAAGATGGTACTTGGCGATGAGATCCAGGGATCCCCGTTTTGTAAACAGCATTTTGTTTACGGACGAGTCCACCTTCAGCCGGGAGGGAATGTGGAACGCCCACAACAGTCATGTGTGGTGTGATGAAAATCCACATGAAACCAGAAGCCGAGTAGCCCAGGAGCGTTTCTCAGTAAATGTGTGGGCCGGCATTCTGGGGGATTGCCTCATTGGCCCTTATTTGTTACCTGAACGGCTGACAGGTGGAAATTACCTGATTTTCCTGGATCAAGTGCTGCCGCAGCTTCTGGAGGAGGCGCACGTACCCGAAGGTTCGCGTCGCCAGATGTGGTTCCAGCACGATGGAGCTCCGGCCCATTACACGAACGACGTGCGTCTCCATCTAAACGCAAGGTATGGCCAGCGGTGGATCGGGCGTGGGGGTCCAGTTCACTGGCCTGCCCGATCACCAGACCTCACCTGCTTGGATTTCTTCCTTTGGGGTTACCTGAAGGCCGAGGTGTACCATACACCTGTCAGCAGTGCTGAAGAACTTGTGGCGCGCATTGTGGCAGCTGCAGGGCAGATCAGAGATACTCCTGGCATTGTTGGAAACACACACTCCTCAATGCGACGGAGGTGCGAAGCCTGCATCATGGCCCAAGGTCGAAATTTCGAGCATCTTCTGTAGTGTTATTTTTTGTAAATAAATTTCCAGTATCATTGATGTTTTTGGTCTAAATTTATTCAGAAGTGTTGAGCAGAGGTAGAAAATGTGTTTTCATTATTACTAACTGATCGTAGCGCCCCGTTTCCAGTTAGCGTCCGAAATGTCAACGAATTATGTTTTTTGCCCAAAGCGCCCCCTATCGATGTTTCTTTTTGTACCGTTCAACTGAGTTTCAGAGAGCCCCAGCAAACAGAATCATGAAAATGCATGCCATAAGTCAAGAAATCTGTTTGTTTATCTCTTAGGAGCCTTCGAGTTTCGACCACCCTGTACTTTGACATTTTATTCCGGCTCTTACGCTTTTTGCAGGGCTCTACTTTTGGGTTCAAACTTTAAGTTAGAGTATAAACTTTGGCGAGCATGTGTTAAATTATCAAAATAACGGGCTTAAAGTTGTTGTCTAGCTCTCCAAAGTCTGCAGCGCCCCCTATCCATGTTTTAAGAGATACGCTTATCAAATTGGTACTGAAGAAAGTCTAAACAAACAGAATCATTTCGACGCAACAAGCAAGAAAATCTAACCATTTCCCTAGTTTTTATGACGTTTCGAATTTCGGCACCCAAATTTTCGAAAGCGCCTAGCGCCTTACCATCGCGTCAATGACCCTACATTCCCTATTCAAAAATGTTCGTCTAGGTGTGCTCTATCGATCCTTAAAGTTTGTCACCGACGAGCTGAATCACCCTGTATATCCACCACATTTTCCTGAATTAATATTTTTAAGTTCTTTTTCTCAGTGTTCTTTTCTTAAATGATGTCACTTTTTTTCTTAGTTTTCAAAATATTTCTAAAATCTTTGCATAATTTTATATGAAGTGTTAAAACTTTATTTCCAATTTATTAGTTTTTAAAACATAAAATACTGTCAAAGTTCTATAATCTGCACACCCATAATCCGCAATTTTCTATAATTTGTGTTATTTTACAACTGTAAACAATGAAATAAACAGTTAAGGAAATTTACAAAATAGAGATCCAAAAACGTTTTTTTTTATAAAAAATAGTAAAAAAATGAACAAAAATCATAATAAAACATTTATTTTTTTTTAAATATAACTCTTTTATTTTATTAACAGTAAAAAACAAATTGTATTGCAGAACCTATGTAATTATTTTTTTTAAATGCATATAAATTTTTTAATAAAATAAGTTAAAAAAGGCATTTTTTGAGATAGCCTATTAAATAAAATTTTAGATTTCATATTTATTTTATCATATTATACTGATTATAGAATTAAAATACCATGTAGGGATAACAAAATGATGCATAATCCATAATGCTCTATAATCTGGTATTCCATAATCCATACAACCTTTGGCCCCAACTTGTGCAGATTATAGAACTTTGACTATTAAATTGAACATAAATTTTAAAAACATTTGACATTTAAGAAAGAAAGTGACATCTTTTAAGAAGAGAATACTGAAAAAAGAACTTTAAAATATTAATTTATGAATGAGATAAATTCCTAAAGAAGATATGTTGCATGAAAGATTGCAAACACCCATACCCGAAACATTACCAAGGGGAATTCAGCCGCTGAGTGACAAGCACCCTCAACTGTCTGCCCCAGGACAACATTTGATCATGTTATTTAATACACATCAAAAATGTGATTATCCAAATTTTCAATAATTAAGCTTATAAGACGATGACATAACTACAATAGGGCGGATGTAAATGGTGTCACCACCCTCTAACCCATCCATCACATTTTTTCAATCAAAATTCTACATTATTACAACAAATGACCACAACATTCCTTATTTACCTTTTATGCTCCTGCATAAAAAAAAAAAATCACAGGGAAGACTCATAATAAAACTCATAATGTGCATAAGTCAATGAAGTGTCTGTACCTAGAAGATGAGTCTTTCTTTTAAAGTTTGCTTTTGCTAACCATTCGTTGGCCAGGTTGCTTTTTGTTCTCTGCTGCATACCTTATTTCAAAGAAATTTACATTCTCAAAAAAAAAATTATGTTGTGTTGTGCACTAGAATTTTCATTTATTTCAGAATTCTTTTCCAGAATCTTATAAGATAATATATACATAGATTTGCAAAAATAAATTATCGTAAAATACCGTTAATCTGCTCCCCCAACCGTGACGAAAAATCGCATGATAGTTAGAGGGGGGGCGCTTACACGGGATTTTTCCGCGATCGTTCAAAAAATTTACAAGAATGAATCATGATGAAATGAATGAATCGTTGAATGAATCATAAACTTAGATACTTGAAAACATGTGGATTTAAAAAAAAACATAAATTCTGTCCAAAAAATGCAGAAAAAAGGAGAAATTTGTAAAAAAAAAAGCCAAAACAAGCATGAAATCAATTAAAAAATCTCGAAAAAACGCACATTTCATCAAGATTCATGATTCATTCATTTCATAATGATTCATCCCATTCTCAATCGCCTTTGAGAATGGGGAGGGAGGGCGATTTCTCGGGATTTTTTGAAAATTTCAAATTTTTTATAAAGTTGGGAGGGGGCGTTTGATCCGGAAGAGCGGATTAACAGGATTTTATGGTAGATGTCACCCCTTAGAGGGTGACACCCAGAGTGAACTCCCCCTCCACCCTCTTGCTATGCCACTGACACAAGAGAATGTAAGCATGGCTATTCTGGAGGTAATTCTAAGTTTTAAAAAATGTTCTGAAAAGTTACTGCAGAGGACAGGAAGGGGAGGGGGAGGGCTACATTGTCATGGATGAGATCAGACAAGCACTGTTGTAAATTTAAGAATGAAAAAGAAAATTTTTGGTGAAGAAAGAAAATGGCACAAAGAAATTAAATTAGGATAAAAATGGAGAAACAAAATGACTGTTTTGGCACAAACATGATTAAAATAAACCATTTGTAGCAGATAATTTCATTTGGCACAACTAGTGCAAGATTATAAGTAATGACATAAATGACAATTTTTTAGATTTATTCAAATGGCACAAACATTTTTTTTCAACAGGAAATTTTATTTAATGAATGCAATGAAGTAAATCAGTTTAACATAGAGAGAAGACACATTATAATATATATAAATTTTCTGTATAGTTCCAATCTAAAAAACAGAAAGCAACATAATACTAAATAAGTGGTATTACATAACAAATTCCAGCAGTGGATCGAAAACAGTTGATGATGATGACATAATACATAACTCCTCAACCTTCCTCAACTTTCTTTAAAGTGGGAACTACATATATTAAATAAGACATTACAAAATAAAATAAAATAAAATAAAGAAAAGAAATAAATGAAAAGAAAAGAATGAAAATAAAAGAAAGAAGAAATCTTGTAAGTAGTAAAATTTTTGGTACACAGTGTAACTTCTCAGCATTAAAACAGACAAGTACCATTTTTCTAAATAAAAGAAAACAATGAAATATTTTCTTTTTAATCAGTGCAACTACAATACTTATTGCCAATGGATCTAATATCGTGAAGACATTGGGAATTCAGATTCTTGGTTTCGTAAATTGTTTTGATATATTATGTACTTTTCAGTAAATTTTATATAACAACTTCAGCATGAGATTAATTATTAAAAAAATACTTAATTTCAATAGACTAGATTACAATTAAATTGAGCAACACAATGTTTTAAATGAACCATTAATAAAAATTGAAACAAATTTCCTGTTTGGAAATATAAATTTGAATAATATTAACCTAACTAATAACTAATGAATAAATAAAATTATTAAATAAACATTTTAATAATACTTTAACCCTCTCATGCATAAATTATTTTGCATTATTGACTAAAAATCATTTTTTGAGATAAATGAAAACCCATTATAAAATAATTTTATTGTTGCACTATATGCTAGCTATTACCTATTAACAAATCGGATCTCTATAAATAAACGCTCAAAAGTTTTTTTCTTAATAATGCAATAATTATCTGCCCTGATATGAGGCCCGTATGCATGAGAGGGTTAAATAACTATCAGCAGAATATAAGTTCCAATACATGATATCACATATTATTTTAATATGTGAACTAAATATCGATTTAACATCATTAGCAAGATATATATACTTTGGAAGAATAAAACTTTCATCTTACTAAAAGAACTTATTTAATACGGACACATTATTTACAGCAGACGATCACAGATACACACAATCGGCATAGAACACAATTGCCGCTTACATAAAACATTCTATTTACATTTTTACTTAAGTTGCGGTTACAGTTAAATACACCACATCTCCTCCCTTCCTAAACTATCACTACAAGTCCAATCGCTGAGGAGGTCTCCGGATTCTAGTAGATCGGCGAACTGGTTGTGGTGTTGGAGTTGAACCGTGGACACTGAGTGGAGCATGCTCTTGTGTAGTAACTGAGACTGGTGTTGCATCAGTCGTCTCCGCCTCCACACTAGTGGGTGATTGTGGTAACTCAGCACTAGTTGTCGGAACATCAGCATTTTGCACAGGAATGGCAGGTTTTGAAAAGGATCGTCGGAGCTCGCTTTCTTTTTCCTCTATGTCTCCTCCATCCCGTATTTGATCGACATGTCTACGCCACAATTGGCCATTTACATCGACAGTGTAATGTAGCTGTCCATCTTTTCTAACGACTTTTCCAAACCTCCATCTCTTGTCGCCTTGTCGGTAATTTCGTACAGCGACATTGTCGCCAATTTGGAATCCTCTATCCGAGAATTCATAAGTTCCTTTACGAACTTTTTCTTCCACTCTACTCTTAAGATCAGGACGCAGCAGATCGATTCTCGTCCGAATCTCTCTCTTCAACATAAGCATGGCTGGACTATGAAGTGTCGTGAGGTTCGGAGCTTTCCTGTATTGCATAAGGAACGTACTTAATTTTTGTTGTATTGTGCCACCATAATTTTGCATTGCTCTTAGAGATTGTTTGACTGTAAAGACGTATCTTACGGCCTGCCCATTGCTAGATGGTTTAAATGGCGCAGTGGTCTTGTGTTTGATGCCGTTATTACGCATAAACATCTCAAAATCAAATGATGTAAACTGTGGACCGTTGTCACTTACCAGCATGAGTGGCAATCCAAATCGAGCGAAACAATCTCTTAAGCATTCGATGGTTTTGGTTGCTGTGGTGGATTTCATTGGATAAGCTTCCAACCACTTGGAATGAGCATCTACTATAATCAGGAACATATATTCAAAGATAGGCCCAGCAAAATCTATGTGAATACGTTGCCATGGTGCACTAGGATACTCCCAGCAATGCACCTTTACTCTCTGTGGGTCGGTTTTGTACCGAGCACAGTCTACACAATTCTTTGAGCAATTTTCTATATCCTTATCGATGTTCTTCCAATAAACATACGATCTAGCGATAGCTTTCATCTTAACAGCACCCAGATGACCATGATGTAACTCTTCAAGCACCTGAGCCTGATACTTTTTGGGAACGCACACACGCTGGCCTAACATGACACAACCATCTTGTAGACTATATTCTGCTTCTCTCCCTCTTAAAATTCCTCCATTCTGTAAAATATTAAGCAATGGGGCGAGGTCTGCATCTAACAGAGTTTCTTTTGCTAAGTCTCTAGCTGTGACAGGAAGAGTTTCAATTTGTGCTAACTGAAATAGATCAATTTCATCTTTAACGTCTAGCTGTTCAGAGGTGTACGGCAGCCTAGACAGAAAGTCAGCGTTACCATGTTGTTTTGTATTACGATACTTAATGTCAAACTGGAAAGATTGTAATACTAAAGAATAATGTAACAATCTTGTCGCTGCCAGAACTGGAAGACCTTTCTTCGATCCGAAGATGGCTACTAAAGGTTGGTGATCAGTTAATAATGTGAATCGTCTCCCTTTTAGGTAAAGATAAAATTTCTTGACACCCCACACAATTGCTAGTGCTTCTTTATCAATCTGAGCGTATTTTTGCTCAGTTTTTGTGAGGGTTCTGGAGGCGAAAGCTATTAGTCTTTCCGTTCCATCAGGTAAAGAGTGGGAAAGAACCGCCCCTACTCCTACAGGAGATGCGTTCAGTTGCCAATATCAATGGCAGTGATGGATCATAATGCATTAGGACACGCGGAGAACAAATTTCATTTTTAATTTTTTCAAAAGCTTCCTGACAATCCTTTGACCAAACCCATTTCACACCTTTCTGTGTCAGTTTATACAAAGGATTCGCTATTGTAGCCAAATTAGGACAAAATTTTCCATAAAAGTTAACAAGCCCTAAAAAACTTTGTACTTCCTGTACGTTAGTGGGTCTAGGAGCTTTTGAAATCGCAGAAATTTTCTCATCAGTCTTATGTATACCGTTTGCATCAATTTTGTGCCCTAAAAATTGAATTTCTTTTTGAAAAAATTTACTCTTATCTAAATTTAATTTCAGCCCATGGTCTTTACATTTCTGAAAAAAATTTCTTAAGGCCTCTAAGTGTAATTTATCATCTGATCCAGTCACTCTAACATCATCCATAAAAACTTTGATTCCTTCCATCCCCTGGAAAAGACCATCAATATATCTTTGCCAAATTGCTGGAGCAGAATTTAAACCATACATAAGTCTTTTACATACATATAATCCCTTATGTGTATTTATCGTTAAGATCTTTTGACTATCTGGATGTACTTTCATTTGTAAATATGCATGTTTAAAATCGATTTTTGAAAAATGTTTACCCCCATTTAAGCTTGAAAAAATTTCCTCTAATTTTGGTAAAGGATGTTGTTGTACCATAATATTTTGGTTTACGGTAACAGAATAATCTGCACATAGGCGTATAGACCCATCTGTTTTTACAACCGGGACAACTGGTGTTGCCCAATCAGAGGTCTCTACTCTCTCTATGATGCCTTCCCTTTCAAGCCTATCAATTTCTTGTTCAATCCTGTCTTTTAAAGAAAAGGGTACAGGTCTAGCTCTACAAAATTTTGGCACTGCGTCAGATTTAAGTTCCAACTTTACTTCATAATTATTAATTTCCCCTAACTTATCGTCAAAAAGCTCTTTATACTCTTCTAACAATTTACTCAAATTATAGTCATAGGATGTTCTTACAGCTTTTATAGAATCCCAGTCCAAATTTATACTATATAGCCATTCGCGGCCAAAAATTGTATCCAAATTTTCCTTAACAATATACAAATTTAATTTAAATTTTTGATTTTTGTATTCAACATCAACAGTAACAAAACCCAAAGGTACAATTATTTCACCTTTATATGTTTTAAAAACTACTTTTGTGGGTTGAATTTTTTTTTCGAAATCTCACGAAATTTTTTTATGCTCATTACCGAGACGGCCCCTCCAGTATCAAGTTCCATACTCACAGGTTTATTTTCAATATTTACTGTTAACATAATTGGAGGTTTTCTTTCCTCCTCCTCTTTCAGCGAGTTCAAATCAAAAGAATACATTGGGATAACATTTTCACTAGAATACTGGGTATCTACCTGCTTTTGTTTTACCGTGTTCCCTTTTAACCCTTTTTTCGCTGCAAAACAAGCTTTTCGAATGTGCCCGATTTTTTGACAAAAATGACACTTAGCTAATTTAAATCTGCAGGAATGTTTATCGTGATCCGTTGCTGTACACCGTGTACAGCTCGTTTTTACTTTCTTTCCCGAAAGATTTTGTCTTCCAAAGTTTTTCTTTTGCGAAACAAATTTTGACTGCTCATTATTTTTCCTCACGCTTAATTCTTTAATTTCTAAAGATTTAACCATTATCTCATTTGCCCCTTTCATAGCTTTCTCCATAGCTAAAGCAATTTTCAAGGTATTCTCAATATCTATATCATCTTCCTCAAAAAGTCTATCTAATATTGCTCTATCCCTTAGCCCGCTTACGAAAACATCCCGTAACATAGTGTTCAACATTTCTTGTTTATATTGACAAGGAATTGCCAAGGAGCGAAGTTCAGCCATAAAAGCACTGACACTTTCCCCCTCCCGTTGCTTACGATTTAGAAACACATGCCTACTAGGAATTATAAGCGGCGTCGGAGTGAGATGAGCTTTTAATGTATTTTTTAGAATAAGGTAATCTTTATCAGAAGGATTGTCAGGAGCTAGCAGGTTTTTCAACAAATTATATAATTTTGCTGACAAACTAGAAATAAAAACTTTCCCACGTTTGCCATCCGGAACATTTTGAATATCCATGAAAGCTTCGAAGCGTTCTAAAAAAGAATCAAAAGCTTCATTCATTTCATCAAATTTTTCAAATTGAACTGAAACTTTAGCTTCTTGCGTTTTCGGATCGGCAAAAGTGGCTAATTTCTCTAATAAAATTTTATTTTGTTCTATTAAACTTTGAACCAACTGCTCCATTTTAAATCTTCTTTAAAGATAAATACAAAAAGAATTTTTTACCTTGGCAGTCTTCGGCATCTAATGTGCGTGAATCCGATACTTTTTCATTCCATACATCGTCGCCAGATATCACATATTATTTTAATATGTGAACTAAATATCGATTTAACATCATTAGCAAGATATATATACTTTGGAAGAATAAAACTTTCATCTTACTAAAAGAACTTATTTAATACGGACACATTATTTACAGCAGACGATCACAGATACACACAATCGGCATAGAACACAATTGCCGCTTACATAAAACATTCTATTTACATTTTTACTTAAGTTGCGGTTACAGTTAAATACACCACACATGAAATCTCGTGTAGTCATATTATCAAACTGAAAAATTGTAGAATTTTAGTTGAAGTGTAACAAAAATAAACTATCTTAGCATTAACTTATTTTAGAAAAGAGAGTGAGATCAATAAATTCATATTTTAAAAATTACCTGATACACCAGACACGATAAAACACAAGACGCCAATGCCAGAATGAATCGTGACCTTATAAGTACGGTATTTAAAAAAGAATCATTCATTGATCTCGAGAATGGTGAAATTCAAAGTTAAACTGCGAAAAAAAAAAATTATATCCGTTGGCGTATTTAAGTGCTAAATTCGCGAATTCTTTTAATTCTTTCTATTTTTTTATGAATAAATGTTTTGAATATTTAATTCAGAATATTTATTGAATGAGTCATTATTCATGAATTAAACCTTTCTCTATGATTCATTCATTGTGTTGGCGTCTCCTTATCGAAGTATTTCACGTGGTAGTGTGCATGTATCTTGTGATCTCGTTGCGATTTTGCTTCTTCTGATTGATTTAGAGAATATAACAATTGTAATAAAGTAAGTTTTATAATAAGTATTATTTATAATTATAGCATGTTAATTGCAATTCATAAAACGCTTTTTTCCAAATTTATACGTGCATCGAGATGATAGTTGTACATATAAGAAAAAATGGCAAGCGCGACAGAAAATATGTATAAATTGCCCCATTTTCTTCTATAAATAATTATATTTTATATTACACTGATTTTTGTCGCGTGCAAAGTTTGTACATATTTTTTTAAAACATTAGTTTAAACGTAAGTATTTTGCATGATTATTCTAATATGATAATATTGCAGTGTCACATTTTAAATAATCACGAACTGTATTTTTAATAGACTGTGATTTATGAACTCTTGTCGTTTAAAATTGTTTCTCTTTTCACGACTTTGTTTTCAGTTCACTTAATTAAATGTATTGTTTTTCTGCTAGAATAAGAGAATTCAGATGTTGTTTCTTATTTAAAAGATGTTTGTGTGGCCCACACTCTCATTTTGTTCCAAAATTTTAGGAACGACCTGTGTGTTTATAACCTAAATGATTACCCACTCCAGACTTATTTATTTCTTTTGGTGCATTTGAAAACTTTTTTGCTAAATCAAAAGAAACAGGAACATTTTAAATTCTTCTTGAGATGTCACCATTAAAAAGGTTGTACAGTCAAAGTTCTATAATCCGCACAACAATAATCTGCAATTTTCTATAATTTGCGTTACTTTACAAATCTAAACAATGACATAAGCAGTTAAGAAAATTTACAAAACGGTGATCTAAAAATGATTTTTTTTATAAAAAATAATAAAAAAATGAAAAAGAAATCATAATAAAACATTTTTTTTAAAAATGTAACTTTTTTATTTTATTAACAGTAAAAAACAAACTGTATTGCAGAATCTATGTAATTATTTTTATTTAAATGCACATAAATTATTTAATAAAATAACTTAAAAAAGGCATTTTTTGAGGTAGCCTATTAAACAACTTTTTAGATTTCATAATTATTTAACTTCAAAACTAAATTGTGACACTTAAAATTTTTGTCATCATAAGATCATATCATCATACAATCTCTAGAATTTTCAATAGAATAACTAAAGAACTTATCTTACCAATTAATTTATTTTAGTAAAAACGTTGGATCAGTATATTGTCAGAATGTCTACTGTTATAATCAAAATATGATCATTTTGTCCATTTTATTGTGAAAGCCAACACAATGAATGAATCATGAATAAAAATAACTCATTCGTAAATAATGAATTAGTTAATAAATGCAGTACTAGACAAATAAACTTTATGTCCTCATAAAATCAAATTACAAGTCGCAGTTCTTTCCTGGCCCGGACTTTTTCATCTGGTTGGAAAATTTACACTGTTATCAAATTACAAGTCCTAAAATTTTGTGAAGAATAACTAAATAAACCATCTTACCATTAATTTACTTTAGTAAAGAAGATGACTCAGTATATTGAGTTTTTAAAATATTATTTTATAAAAGAGCTTGCAAGCTTGAATTGTTTGAGTGCAGGGGGAAAAAATGGTACTACTTGGTTATCTTGTCAATGAATTTCACCAGACTGTGCAAATCGTCAAATTAATAGCCAAATCATGCATATTGACGTAATTTTTATTTTCAATAATGAAAGAACAAATAAATTAGTAAAATGTTGATATAATTACAAAGAAAAATTTAAATAAAATCACTTGATGATGTTTTAAACCTGTATTTCGTGGTTAATGTCACTGAATATAGCATTCACTATCATCTATTATTGGCATTTATTCCTGTAATTTGGCGATAGCTTTTAGGTCGATAGGATAACCAAGTACAGCCATAAATCGATAATCTGCAATTTTCTATAATTCATGTTACTTTCAAATGTAAACTATTAAATAAACAATTAAGAAAATTTATAAATTTGTGATTAAAAAATGATTTTTTCAAAACAAATAGTAAAATAGTTGAAAAATCATAGTGAAACATATACTTTTTTAAAATACAACTCTATTATTTTATTAGCAGTAAAAAACAAACTGTATTATGGAATATATTTAATTATTTTCATTTAAATGCACATTAAAATAAGTTTTTTTTTTTACATAAAATAACATTTAAAAGGCATTTTTGAGATAGCATATTAAATTAATTACTAGATTTCAGGTTTATCTTTTCCTATTAAACTGATTTATAGAATTAAAATGTTGTCTAGGAATAATAAAATGATGTATGCCATAACCTTCTATAATCCACAATATTCCAAAATCCACACAACCTTTGGCCAAGCTTGGGCGGATTATAGAACTTTGACTGTATTATATTTTATCTCTTCACACTTTTCAGTGATATTTTACCTGAATTTTAAAAATACTGCCTGTTCTAAAATAAGCTGACAGATTTTTAAATTAAATAACTTGCAAATGGTGGCAGATATTTAAAAAATTCTTGCAAGAGGGTTGTATAATATGTCAATTTTTTGCTCCCGTTTTTAATTTAAAATACAGTCAAGGATTGATAATCTGCACACCCATAATCCGCAATTTTCTATAATTCATATTACTTTACGAATGTAAACAGTGAAATAAATAGCTAAGATAACTTACAAATGTGTGATCCAAAACTGATTTTTCGAAACAAACAATTAAAAAATTGAAAAAAATCATAATAAAACATCTACTTTTTCTTCGTATAACTTATTTTATTAACGGTAAAAAACAAACTGTATTATGAAACATATATAATTATTTTTATTTAAATGCAAGTTTATATCAATTTTTTAATAAAGTAACTTTAAAAAGGCATTTTTTGAGATGGCATATAATATTAATTATTAGGTTTCATATTTATCTTTTCTATTATACTTTTTATGGAATTAAAATGTTGTCTAGGAATAGTAAAATGATGCATAATCCATAATTCTCTATAATATCCATATATTCCATAATTCCACCCATATATTCCGTATATCTATATATTCCATAATATTCTATAACCCACACAACCTTTGGCGCCAATCTGTGTGGATTATAGATCTTTGACTGTAGCAACCACAGATAGCACTGCAAGCAATAGGTGCTAAATCATTTACCATATTTTTTCATCTCTTTTCTCTCAGTATTGATGTGAGAGAAGGAAGTTATATATATGCAGTAGGCCCCATAAAAAAAAAAAATTACACTGCAGTCTGAGAACATCTCCAATTCTTTAATCTTCTTCATTTGTGTTAATGCTGAGAGAAGAGGGAGGTGAGAAAAATTTAAAAAAAAATCTGATTTTTTGATAATTTTGTGATATTTATTAACTTTGGAGAAAGAAAAATAGTGAAATTACTATTAATCATGAATTTTTACATCTTAATATAGAAAAAAAACCTATATTACACATGTAATTTAGAAATTTGTTTCAGTTTTAAAATTGAAAAAAAAGTAGCCGTTTTGAGTAGCATTTTTATTTTTCTAAACAGTTCTTTGAAATTCATTCATGTATCTGCTTTATTGTCTTTAATTGAAAATAAAAAAAACAAATAAATGTACCACAATATACAGATTACAGAAGTTTCCGGATTAAAGATGTCTAGATTGAAGATGTTATACTGTATATATATAAATATATAGAATTGATATAAACATAAAACAGTCAAATTTTGTCCTCTGCATTATACAGAAAGTTTCATTGTGTGCATCTGTAAATTATGTGCAGATTTTAGAGAGTTCTGGACTGTGGTGTTGCAGATTTGAGAGAATCTTTTGAATATGCAGTAGTCCACATAGAACAAAATTACACTGCTCTCTGATAACATCTCCAGTTATTTGAGCTTATTCATTCATAATTAATACTGAGAGAAGAGGGAGGCCAAAAATTAGGCTCTGATTTATTTTAACAACTATTGCCTGTAGCTGCATCTATCGACGCTAGTATAAGGTAAAATCAAGAATCGTGGTAAGAAATCTTACATCTTGTGTAATTTTTCTGTGAGATTTCATTTAGATAGCTGTCACCATTTGCAAGTTATTGAATTTTTAAATCAGTCTCTATTATAAGAGAACCAGTGTGTTTTGTTAATAAGTTTCAAAGCATTATTTAGTGAATTACAGATGATCATTGATATTACGAGACAAGTAGTCTTATACCAAATGCGTATTTTTTATATAATTTCGAAGATTAAAAATTATTCCCAAATAATTATCTGGACATGTCTATTATAGAGTTTTTGCTGCATATATTTTTTATTTTTAAAAATATTTTCACTTTCTTTTGAAAAATTGGGTCAATCCAAATGCATCTTATATGGGCGAAAAACTTAATCCAAACCTGGAATATTGATTATGTCAATTAGCCCCAAACTCATCCTGCTAGACGTGGCTAAAAATTAGAAGTCGTCATTGCGATCCTACCTAAAGAATACCTAAGATGAAAATATCTATGTATCTGAATTTGGGCAGTTTTTTTTTAAATGCAATGTAGCCATAATGAGAAAAATAATTAGAATAATGTCCAGAGAAAATTTAATAAAGAATGGCAAAAAAAAAAACTGAAGCATAGAGTAACTTATCTCTTTCAATATATCAGATCCTTATCTTTAAAAAAAGACAGTAATATTCCTTTATACAGGCTTTTAACAAAACTACATTACACTGTTCTTTAAAACTTAAACAATTCATCTGCAAATAGAATATACTTACGGTATCGAAGATGCCCCCATCCCACCCTCGCTGTCAGTTCTGAGTGTATACAGTTGGCAAAAAAAGTATTTGTACACTCTAAAATTTTTAACTAAATAAAAACAGATATTTTGTCAAAAATAGTTTTAATGCAGTCTGTTTACCGTGCGTTTTAAATTACACAACAGAAAATTTCGATAAAGATGTAAAATAATTTTCTAATAGGAAAAGTTTAAAATTTTCTTGCAAAAAAAGTATTTGTACATTTCTCCATCCTGATATGTACTGTGTTCTATAGTGTTTATGGTTCAAAGGACTACTTTTACAGAAGCTGTTAATAATTTTTAAGTTCATATTATATTTGTCTGACATTTAATCTAATTTGCTCTTGAAGTAATTGAGTATAGAACCTAATACTAGAGAGGCACCTCTAGATATATGAAATCCTATGATTGAGCATAATAAAAATTTTAATTCGCAACAAGAATTTGTAAAAGCTATTAAATTACCATTTACAACTATTGGATGTATAGTGAGAAACTATGAATAAATTAAAAGCATCGAAATTCAATGAAAACCAGGACTTCTTAGCAAACTAACAATGAGGGAAAAAGGGAGTGTTGTTAAAAAAGCTTTAGAAAATCCTATGCGTTCGGTTCAAAAATTTGCTGGAGACCTTGCAACATCTTCTCGCATCAGAGTAATACCTCAAACAATAAAAAATATTTTTCTCAATGCAGATTTAAAAGGAAGAACCTCAAGGAAAAATCCATTCATCAGCGAAACAAATAGGCGAAAACGCATAGTATTTGCTTTCGCATACAGAAGTAAATCATTGGATTTTTGGAAAACAATAATTTTTTCTGATGAGGGAAAAGTCGGAATTTTCTTAACATCAAGCATTCGAAAAAATTGGCGTAAAAATAAAACTGTTCTAGATCCAAAACGTATACTTCAAACTATCAAGCATGTTTGGGGGAATATTATACTTTTGGGGTGTATAGCTTCTAATGAAGCAAGACTTTTAAAATTTATTGACAATGGAAGGACAGGTTTAACATACATTGATGTGTCGCGCCATAACTTATTAAACTGTGCCAAGAAATTATACCTAGAGGAAGCTTTTCACTTTCTGCAGGATAACGACCAAAGCATACTGCTGTGATAACCAGCACATTCTTACGAGAATACTCGAAGACAACTGGTAACTCCTCTAAAATCTCTAAGACTTGAATCCAATAGAAAATTTGCAGATGCTATTGGATGCAAAAATCCGAAAAAAATATGTATTAGTAAAAAACAGTTTTAAAGAAGCTCTTATTGTGTCATGGAATAACATTAACCAGACCGCTACAAAAAAGTTGGTGGAATTTATGTCACACCATCTAGAAGTAGTCATAAACGCTAAATGAATTCGCACAAAATATTAATTTGTATCAGTTTACGAAATTTTCATTAATTATATTACATTAATATAATGTACAAATACTTTTTTTGCATTTGTTTTTGTATATTTGTTTATTATAATGTAAAAAATCGATTCGTTTAATTTTGTTTTTGCTTCTATAATATTATAATGCATTAAATTAATGTATTACAGTATTTTTTGCTTAAATTTTTTTGTTTAATTTCATTATAATTTAAAAAAATGAAGTGTACAAATACTTTTTTTGCCAACTGTATGTGATAGAGTTGCGATAGCATGTGTTTATCTTAGTGTGACAAACATTCTTTTGATTAGCACCAAAAAATATGGAAATTATTAAATGAATAAATAAATGACTTAATTTCATTTTCATATAGTGGGGTGCAAAATGATAGAAATGATACAGAAATAAAGAATTCAGTTTGTGCTATCCAAGTACAGAAACTTTTGTGTTAAAATAATTTAATAATGGTATTCCAGTTAACATTAAAGTAACTGTTTACAAAAATTGTGCAGATATTTTTAATCATTTTAAAAAAATGTATTTGCTAAATTTACACAGGAGCAAAATGATAAGAATGCTGTTGATATTTCTAGATTCCAAGTAAACTAATGACATCAAAGGGATTTGAAAGCCAAATCAAGACGCCAGGATTGGTATAGACCATACATAGAACAATAAAAATATTGGGAGTTCTTTAAAATATAAAATCCTATCAAACATCTGAAGCAGCAAATGAATAAGTTAAAAATTATCTTCAGTGCTAAAAAGAAGTTTAATTTTGATATTCCAGATGGTATTCTTCCATATTTGCATGGCCTTCAAAGTGAATAAGACATATTTTCTGTGCGTCAATTAGGTAGAAGCTCCCGAATAGTATGGGTTACTTTTCCTTACGTAGGTAAGCTTCATGGAGCTAAAAAGATACATGGAGACGACATATATGACGTCACTTGTAACCGTTCCTACCCCCTGCTTCCGCCATATTTGACCTGGGTAAGCTGCTTTGTGCCGTCTGCCTGCTACCTCCCCAATTTCTTCCCGCGGCACAAGTCAACTACGGTAAAAGTCAAACATGGCGGATGCGAGAGAGGGGGAAAGAACTTGTTTTTCGGCATCAATGCTCACCACAATGCTAGATTGATATGTCGTCTCCCCTTATCTTACCTCCATGGTAAGCTTATAATTTCTTTTGTAGATGGATAAACAAAATTAACATAACTCTATTCGCATTTTAGAATGGCAATTGTTGAATTTGAGTGAAAAATTTATCGACTTTTACGAATTTTTAAAGTAGGCAATGTTTAAATTCATTTAGAAAATGATACAAAAAAAAGTAGTTTGAAGATAAAGAAAGCTCCCAAACTTGATTGACCAGCCAGTGGTCCAAATCTAAATAACATAAACAATGATTGGGATATCATAGAGCATAATATATAATAAAAGATGGTTAAATCATGCTGTGTAATTCAAAAGCAGAATTATAATATGAAATTTGGAAGCGATGGCATGTTGCGTCTCCTCGATCAATTTAAAACTATGTAAACTCTATGCTCTAATATTGTATTGAAATTATTAAATACTGAAATTGACATGCAATATTTCTATAATTTAGAAAAATCTGTTTCGTATCTATCATTTTGCTCTCAGTGGAAATCGAGTAAAAATGTTACATATTTATAGTATTATGTTTTAGAAAGTTTTCTTTATACAGTAGACTCCCTCAAATCCGCAAACCAGAAATCCGCAACTCTCTAAAATCCGCACATATTTTATGGATGTAAACAATGAAGCTTTCAGTTTGGATATTGGGACAAAATTTGATTTTTGTAGTTTTGTATCAATTCCATATATTTTTTTATTTGTAATTTTCTTAATAATATTCTATTCATGTATTTTTCATGAAGGAAGAATAATTTTCTTTTGGAAAAAATTCAAGAATTTCTTATATTACTGGTAATCACAATCTTCTTACCAAATATATTTATGCTTAAATCAAGATTTTTTGGTTATTAAGCCTGGCTAAACTAGAAAAAAAATCCTTATTTTATGATATTGATGTGAATTAGTAATGTACTTTCATGAGGCAAGTTTTGTTGAATAATTTTGGAAAGATACATTTAATCATGCACTATTGAATACTACTATTGAACTATTGAACTTGACCTTTGCTATTAGTACTTTAATTATTAAAAAAATTATCTAAATTTTTATTATTTTAGTTTATTACTTATTTTAAAATTTTATTACATTGTAAGCATTCATTATAGTTCTTACTGCACTATTAATTGCACTCAAATTACTGTTTAAAAAATGTAAACAAAGCAATGACCAGAAATCTGCAAAATTCTAAAATCCGCACAACCTCTGGTCCCAAGCTGTGCGAATTTGAGGGAGTCTACTGTATTTATATTGAATATTTAGTGAGATAAAATAAGTTTATATAGTTTTATCAGGATTGTAATAATTATATTTTTTATTTAGCCAATTACATGATTATTCCTATCATTTTTGCCCCAGTATACAATCTCCAGAGATAAATTTGGTACTACTTAGCTATCTCATCAATTAATTTTCCCAAATTATACAAATCACCAAATTAATAGCCAAATGATGCATATTGACATAAATTTTATTCTAAATAATGAAAAAACCTATAAGTAGAAATAATACAAATAAATAAAATACAAATACAAATAGAAAGTCAAAATAAAAATCACTTACAATGATAATTTAAACATGTGTATCGTATTTAATGTCATTAAATGTGACATTCACGATCATCCATTATTGGCATTAAATTTTATTGTTTGGCTATAGTTTTTTGGTCGATGGGATAACCAAGTAGTATCAAAAATTCATATGTACAATGCAACAGCAAAGAAAAAGAAAAATAGTATGTAAATAAATAAATGTCTAAGATTTTTTTTCCTCCTTTGAATTTTATACTAAAAAATTACTTCTTTAAAGTTGTTGATAATTAACACTTTAGGTAGTGGTACATATTTTTAAAATTTCGTTTTCTGCATTGTTATTTTTGTAAGATTTTAAGGGCTGCATTCTTCTGTCTATTTATTTTTCACAATCTGGTGAATAGTTTAGTGATAGTTTTTTATATGCAATATGGTTGAAGGGATAATGTAAAAGTTCCACATGTTGCATTGCCACCAGAAACACATCTGTGAATGTAACCTTTATTGTGGAGTCATGTCAGAAAGTGAGTTAAAAATAGATTACAAAACTCAATTTTTTAAGAACCACATTATTAAGTATAATAAAACAATGTAAAAATCTACATTTTTAAACATTGCCCAGTTAGAAACATTTACTGTAACTGGAGATTCACTGTAAGCTAACATAATTAATTAGTTATTATTAAATTAATAAATAATATGTTACTTTATGCAATTTTAATTTTTCCAAAAACAATTGCTAAATGGATTTTTCAAAAAAGAATAGAAAATTCAAAATTTCTATTTTTTTTACTCAAAATGTATTTTGATTCCCCTATTTTATTCTGAATTAAGTTCTAAAAAAAGATCCATTGATTATAAATCAAAGAAAAAAAGCTTTTGTCTGCATCAGTATCCCCTTTAATGTTTAGTATTTTTCTATAGAATATCAAGCATGAGAATCTTCTAGAATTTGAAAAATGTATTCCATGCTTTATAAATAGTCATGTTATAAAATATGCCTTTTATAATATGTTAAATCATATTCTGTAATATATATCTTATATAATATGCATCCGTATATGTAAATTTATTTATTTATTTACAGAATAACAAAAAACAAGTTAATATCATATCAGTTAAAAAACATTCTCTGCTAAATTTACAGTTGATTTCACAATTTTTTTGCGGGGGGGAGGGGGATTTTCAGTAAATGAGTCAGAAATAAGTATTTATTTCAGTGTTAACTAGAAATTTGATATCCGCGAAATGTTTCTTTATGTTTGTATTTTGCAATTTGAGTAATATTTTTAAAATCGAGGTCGATCCAAGAAAAAAGTACTTTATTGTTGATCTTTTCACACACATTTCATTCCACTGTATAAAATGAAAAAAAAAATAGCTTGTCTTTTTTTTCTTCTTTTTACATTTTTTTAAGATTTTGTTTGTGTGTAAAATGTGTGTAAATATTTAAAAATTTAACCGATAATAGAGAAATTGAGATGAATTGAGCGTAGTCTAAATGAAAAGCATTATTTTATGAAGGCAACATAGTTTGAAAAATGTATTAGGACTTTGTCTTTTTGTGTGTGTGTTTTGTGACTATTATATCATAATGTTCTAAGTATTTAATTGATCTTGATTTGCAATAAAATAATATATTCTCCACTTTCTTACATATTTTTTACTTATGTGACAAAAATGGTAAAAACAAATCATTGAGTAGTTTCTCTTTTCTTGGAGTTAAGCTTAATAGATTTACTCTGCTGCTAAGATCTGACATATCGTGATTTGAAGCCTGCATTTCTTGAAGTATCGTTAACTATTTAAGGTATAGTTCTCCTTAGGAATAAACTTCTCATAACATTTAAGCTAAGATTCAAAATGTGCTTAAAAAACTTCTCATATCTCCATGAAAATAAAGCAGTTTTTCGTGATACATCAAGGAAATCCACATCGATAGAAACAATATCTAAAATCAAAAGCTAGAAAATATAATTTTTTGTGTGTGTTTCCAGACTTAAAATATAAAAAACGGAACCTTTATAAGATAAATGTTATGTGTGACTGTCTGTTTTATTTGTTAAATATGAAACATAGAAAGTTTCAATCTGCTAAAGTAATAAGGGCTATATTTATTAATTATTACTCATTCACACAAATATTTAGAAAATATGTATAAGGGCTAATTTAGTTACTTCAATAAACAGATCTTTTGTTCGTATAACATGTGGGGTTTGTAGCGTTGAACTAAAAAATATACATCTTTCAATTTTAGGCACTATATTTTCAGAGAAATGTTCTAAAATGCAATGACAAAATATGATCCCTCCCCCTACTTCCATGTCAGAATCTACTGTAACTAAAATTATAAAATGTAAAAATTGTAGAAAATTCAAAACATGCTGAAAAACTCTAGTGTTATAGTAACAACCCTAGGTTGCATAGTTTTAGAGAAAATTACATTTTTCTGTTGCATAAAAATTTCGATTTGCCGGCATTCAGCAAAAGAGTTAAGAAATTTAGGAAGTATACATCATTACAAGAGTATAAAAGGATTTTTGACAATGATTTTCAAAAAAAAAAAAATTGTTAGAAATTAGCCGAGATAATAGTTTCTTAAAGACACAGAAGGTTTGGAAACACTTAAAGATATAAGGATGACATACTCTATGTACCATTGCTTTTAAAGTCTAAATAATCACTTTTAATGATATGTATGTGTTTTGCAATGCCCAGTAATGGTATAAAAGCAATAGACATAAAACTGTTAAGAACAGACTATAGTGAGAAATAATCAAATAATTATTATGGGTTTTGCAGCTAGCTTGCTTTGAGTGGATCTCTGAATACGCCATACATGTCTTTAAAGGTTAATTAAAAACCTATCTGTAAAAGAACAGCTCAGACCAAAGCAGCATTGTGATTTTGTGATCTTCATTCAAAGCATGTTTTGGACAATGCCAACTTTAAACTTTGAACGGAGTTTAAGTTTTAAGCTCTGTAAACAGAAAAGATTATTAGTATGCCAAATTTGTTTTTACGTAATACCAATTAAGTTTAAATATGCGCAACTTTTATTGTCATCACTGAATTAAGTTCATCATAAACAGATTAAAATAAAAAATGACCTGAGTAGTAATATTTGATACTATTAGGCTTCATACCTTATTAAAGTTTCATATTATAATCATTAATACTTTTCAAGTGTAAACACCTATACCAGATCCTATGTTGTATAGTTTTTTACAAAGTCTTTATTATTCTTTTAACAATGATTTTTTTTTAAATAATGCTATTAATTTTGTAATATTGTAGTTACTAATTAAATCATTTATTATAAATTACTCTCTGTGAATGAGTTATACTTGACCATTTATTTTACAATATTCATTTGCTATGATGTGCTATAAATTGTTACAACTGTGTCAGTATTAAAGCAGGTTGTTATCCAAAGCCAGACGATTAAACTGAAAAAAAAAATTCCAGCTCACTTTTGTCTTGCTCAATATTGGTATTTCTGGTGTTCCATATTTTATTCTTCGGGAGAGATATTTGAATTAGATGCAATTTTAATTATGCACCCAATCATCACATCATTTACAACGAATGCATGCCCAAATTGTGCATCATCACTTGCTCGTTAAAAAAATTATGCATTATTCTCCCAAGATAAGTGCATACAGACACTGTTGATAATTAAAGATTCATTTTTTGATCTTAAAGTGTTTCTTTGTTTTGATTCCAATGCATAATGTAGTTTTCGTTTCTTCAATTTTAATGATGTACAGTGCCATTCATTATGAATTCTAAAAATATTTGGTCGATATCACAATCCTAAAATCCGCAAATCATCTCAGATGTAAATATTGAAACTTTCAGTTTAGGTATAGGGACAAAATTAGACTTTTTTTATTTATCGATTTAGAATATGTAGCATTTAAGTATGCAGCTTAAGTTAATATTACTGAATTATTGCTTTCCATGAAGGAATTGCAGATTTATTGCTTAAAGATTTCAAAATATTGATACTAGTAGCACTATAATCCTTTATTTATTTTTTTACCAAATATATTTATGCATTAATCAATTTCTTTTGATTAAACCTGAAATAACACTTCCTTATTTTATGATTTTGATGTGAAGTAATAGTGTACCTCCATGAGGCGAGTTTTACTATTATTTGCACGACTGATACTTTTAATATTTTAATCATTTAATAAAAATCTTAATTTTTATTATTCTGGTTTATTATTTAATTAGTGCTTTATTTAATCATTTAATTTAACATATTGTAAGTTTCATAACAAATATCACTTCGATTGCATTGATGCATTAAAATCATTGTTTAAAAAATATTAACAAAGCAATAAACAGAGAAATCCACAAACTTACAAATCTGCAGTATCTCTGGTCCCATGCGGTGGTACTTTTTGGGAGTCTGCTGTATTTTGTTCATTCAAAAAATTATTTTTCACACAGTATAGTTATAATTATTAAGTCTTTTAAATCAATCGCTTTTGAAATAATTCGAAAGAGTTTTGCTTGTAGTTTTTTTTCCAAACACATCCACGTTGATTACGACCTCACTGTATATTTACTTATGTTTATAAAATCCTTTTTATATGGTTAATTTCATAAATGTTTATTTTTGACTACACTTGAGTCTATATTAAAATCTTCACTTCTGAATAGCATAGTATGGGAAATAATATGCAAAGTTTTATGTCTTTATTTGTTTTTTACAGCAGATCTTAAGGACGAATTATCCAGCAGTAAAACATATATTGTATATTAAAATTCTCCTACCACAGAAAGTTTTTTTCTTCCTAATGCTCGAAAAAGCATAATTATTTATTTATATATAAAATCAAAGAGATTTCTCCTTAATTTGTTTTAATTAATTACAAATGCTATTTAATATACTTTTACTTATAAATGACTTGTTTATAAATATATGCTTTATTTTTATTTCAAATATTTATTTTTAATTTTCATTTATAATACATTCTTTTTTAATTTACTATAGTAGTTATTCAATTTATTTATTGCCGTTTTAACTATAGTTTATTTTTTGGAACTCTTGTCGATTAGGAAATGAATCTGACACCTTTTTAATTAAGAGCCTTCTGTAGTTTTTAATACCATGGTTGAAATATTTATTTAAATTTTGTTTTCTGTACTGATGATAAATTTTAATTCTAAGTTCCAGTTTTCATAAGTTGCTTTTTAATGAATAATAAAAACATGAAGATTAACTTTTATTTCTTGCAGATGCCAAAAATACAGATAAAAAATCACATCAATCAAAGCAGTCTTTAAAGTAGGAAACATGCAGAAAATTATTACTTCACAAGAGCTTTCTGGAAAAAGAACTTCTGACCATCAACAAGAAAAGTCGCTTGTTTGTGAGGTTCGGGAAAATTTCTCGCAGATGAATAATTTTGGAGGTAATCTGTCAATTCATACTGGTAAGAAGCATTTTATATGTGAGATATGCAATAAGGAGTTGTAGCAGAAGAGTCATTTAAGTACACACATCTTAATTCATACTGGTGAAAAACCTTATGTGTGTGAAACATGCAACAAAAATTTCTCACAAAAGAGTAGTTTAAGCACACATCTGTTAATTCATACTGGTGAAAAAACTTTTGCATGTGAGATATGCAAAAAGAAATTTTCACAAAAAGGCAATTTAAGCAACCATCTATTAACTCATACAGGTGAAAAATCTTTTGCGTGTGAGATATGCAAAAAGAAATTCACACAAAAAGGCAATCTGAGCAAGCATCTATTAACTCATACTGGTGAAAAATCTTTTGTATGTGAGATATGCAAAAAGATATTCACGCAAAAAGGCAATCTAAGCAAGCATCTATTAACTCATACTGGTGAAAAATCTTTTTCGTGTGAGATATGCAAAAAGAAATTCACACAAAAAGGCAATCTAAGCAACCATCTATTACTTCATACTGGTGAAAAATCTTTTGCATGTGAGATATGCAAAAAGATATTCACACAAAAAGGCAATCTAAGCAAGCATCTATTAACTCATACTGGTGAAAAACCTTTTGTGTGTGAGATATGCAACAAGAATTTCTCCCAAAAAGGCAGTTTAATCAATCATATGTTAATTCATACGGGTGAAAAACATTTTGTGTGTGAGATATGCTACCAAAAATTCTCAAACAAGAGTAATTTATGTAGACACCTCTTAATTCATAGTGGTGGAAAAACTTTTATGTGTGAGATATGCAACAAGAATTTCTCTCGAAAGAGTATTTTAAGTACACACCTCTTAATTCATACTGAAGAGAAACCTTTTGTATGTCAAATATGCAGCAAGAAATTTTCTCTTAAAGCTTATTTAAGTAAACATATGTTAGTTCATACTGGGGAAAAAACTTTTGTGTGTGAGATATGCAACAAGAAATTCTCACGAAAAAAATGTTTGAAAATGCATCTGTTAATTCATACTGGGGAAAAACCTTTTGCATGTGAGACATGTAACAAGAAATTCTCTTGGAAGGTTACTTTAAACAAACATTTGTTAACCCATACCAGGGAGAAAAATTTGGTTTGCTAGTAACATTACAATAAATTTACTCGCAAGAATGATTTAAGCAAGCATTTCTTAATTCTCTTAGACGGAAAACTTTTTCTATGTTTCATATGAACTAAAAATTTTGTGTAAAGATTTATTTAATCTAAGATATTAAATTCATTGTTCTAATTCATTTTTTATGTGTAAGATATAAAACAAATATTTCTTGCATAAAAACTGTCTAAGCGATGTGAGAACTTTAAGCTAATGTCTCAAGGGGACTGGTATGGACAAACATGGTGCTATTATGGTATGTCAATAAATCGAAGGAGGAGCAGAACTTAGTCTGTGCCACATTTCCTATACCCCTAAAACATCATGACGGGAAAACTATGACGGGATCACTATTACGACAATACTCAGACATTAACATTATGCAATGTAATCAATGAATTACATCTCCAAGTCCTTCCTGAAGACACACCAGACATTCATAAGAGTGCCAGTGTCTAGGATATAATATCTAGGTTTGCTGATGTGCTATTTTTTTATCAAATATTTCCAGATTTTAAAATTATTAGATTGTCATGAGCCATTCTACTATAGATCCAACATCAAGGGCTTTCTTGCTATGGTGGAAGGTTGCAGGGATATGTGTAAGCGATATGCTGTATAAAAATTTCTGTATTTTTCTCTTAGCCAGGAACCAGTGTTATATATATATTTATATCATGGGAGACGATAGAATTTTCGAGCTATGCAGCCTAAGTCTAAAATCCAAAAATGGTTGTATAATGCGCAGAAATCATCACTAACTCAATATCAAAGGAAACGCGAAAAGCAGCCATTTAATATCTCAATAAATATAGCTCATATTGTTCAAATATTTTTAGAAACAATCGTATGTACAGTCAAATACTATTTTGACATTTTTAAATTTTTATTAGCAGTATATTTTGAAGTCTGTACACCCATTTTCAAATTAAATTACATGGTCAAAGTTTGTCATATTTTATTCTGAGTAGCGACCTGAACAGTTTTTCTAAATAAATATATAATATTAATCTATTTTGATGAAGTGAATAAGACTCGCCTGTTCAGGGAAAACTCTTAATTCTCATATAATCTGCACGAAAAAGGAAAATTTTTTTCCACCAATGATTTATAACCTTGCGATGAAATTCCCATTTCTTTATTCATTCGCATACTCCATTTTTTTTATACTCCACTTTAGAAGAAAAATATCTATGATTGGACATGATGCAGCGGTTCAAAGCTCTGATTTACTGAACATAACTACCAGGGTTGTATCCTCGATGTTGATTTTACGTTTACTTTCAGATATTTGTTTATGGTATGTGTCGGTAAATAAAGAATAACTGACTTTTATTATCAGTTCCTTTGTATTTTTTAATGTTCACGACTAACATTTCTTAAACCATAAAAGAAATATTTTGTATAAATATTGTTAATGTATTAAGCATTGTATCTTGTATAAATGTATTATGTTATATTTTTCCAAATAAAAAAGATCTCCATAAAGAAAGTAGACTCACTAAAGAAATTAAAATACTAGTTAATCATTATACATGCTAAAACCCTACGCAGAAATTTGTCGAATAATCGCTACAAAGTGGAGCTAAGAAGATTTTTAATTTATGGAGATAAAGTTGTTTTAAATTTGTAAATATATTCCAACATATGATTTTGCTGCATTTTAATTAATCGTTTTATGTGCTTTTTAAAAAGACGGCTTTTCTGCTAATTTTCAAAAAGCTTATTGTAGTGATTGATGAAATATCTTAGAGCAGTTGCTCAAAAATGATACGACTCAGTTTACAGCGATAATTTACAATATTACAATACTTAAACATGTTAGATATAGACAATATTTATGATGTTTAACTATTTTTATTTAGCAAATTATACACTAGATTCTTGGGGCACAGCTTGGGACCAGAGTTTTTGCAGATTTTAGAATTTTGCGGAATTTTTCTGGTCATTGCTTAATTTAAGTTTTTAAACAGTAATTTCAATGTAATTAACAATTAAATCAAAACTATTATGGAGGCTTACAGTATAATAAAATATTTAAATAATTAAAAGACTAAAATAACAAAAAATTAGATAATTTTTAACTTGATTAAAATGTCAAAAGCAAAGGTCAAGTTAATAATCAATAATGTATGATTAAATATTTATTATAAATGATTATTAGTATTATTAAATATTGATTATTTATTAAATATTTACTATAATTAAATATTTATTATTTAATACACGATGCATTTTTCATAAGAAATTTGCTTTAAAAGGTACATTACCAGTTCATATCAAAATCATAAAATAAGGAAGTTTTATTTCAGGTTTAGCAAGATTTAATAACCAAAAAGTTTGGTTAATACATAATTATATTTGGTAAAAAGATTGTAATTACTGGTGATACCAGCAATATTTTACTTTTTTTTTCCAAAATAAATTTTTTCTTCCTTCATGAAAACATATGAATTCGGTAACATTAACGAAAATTACAAATTAAAATATATATTTAACTGATATAAAAATAAAATAGTTAAATTTTGTCCCTACATCTGAACTGATTTTTTCATTGTTTACATCTGTAAATTATGTGCGGATTTTAGAATTGTGGATTTGAGAGAGTCTACTGTATGTATGTTACCGTGAAAAACATATAGGAAAATGTGGACATTAACTCGCGCACATGACAACACATTCCAAACATGGAGGTGAAAGATCCTAATGTAGTTGTACGTGCCATATTGTGTATTCTATTTTGACACTTATCAATGGATACAGTCCTTCATCTTCTTGCTTCACTTTGGGAATAATGAATATTGAGCCTATCCTATCGACGATCACTTTTAAAATTTTCAAGCTATGTTTTTGAGACTTTCACAAATGTTTCTCTATGCATTTAGGTAGCACAATATGAAATTAAATTTGATAGGGTTCATACGTGTGCAAAGAAAAATTATTTAGTAAACCTGCTCTTTTTTCATACAATTTTTATTATTTTTTAATTCTGATTACAGGTTATTCTGTAGAATGTTGTTTGTCATATTTTCGGAAAAAAAAAACATTTTATGTTACGAACTCTGCAAATTATAATTTTTAAAAAACTTGGAAAATTTTTGGACTTTTTTTTTATAAAATCCCTAATTACTCTACGAGTGTACATGCTATTCGCATAAAAATGAACACAGTTAATTACAATAAATCACATAATCATAATATGCAGTTTGAACGCTTTTGCCATATTAGTTTTGACAGGGTTATCCAAAAGATATTCATTATTCTTCAATTTGTTAAAGATCCCGTATGGAGTTTCGGGAAAAAATCTTCAAGGAAATGTATGGGTTGTACTTTTATACTTACACACACAGAGTTTTAGGATAATTCTCTTGTGTTTTTCTAGATATTTAAGAAAATATCTAAAATCTCGAGTGACCGGTCACCTTTGGCCATATAGTGTATCTATCCCATTATGATCTATATTCAGCAGCGCTTATTTTTATCATTCTTTTATAATCTTTCAAACATTATAAGATGGATATGCTTCACTCATTGCAATATGATTTCTCTTGCAAGTAATGAGTTGCATTAATAGCTCGTTTACAGGCACGCACAAAAAAACTCCATTGCAGTTTAATCTACAGGAACTAATAGCTTGCGATACATTTAAATGAATCACTAGGTGCGCTACATGTTTTGCATATTTTATGCACCAGATATCATTTATCCTACATGCATAGAGATATCCAAAAAAATTTTGGCTAAAGAATGAACTGATTGATAACTGGTGGCTGTGAAAGTTCCATTGTGGTATACAATTTTAATATTAACTCATTTTAATGTATTACGTGCACTGTCTATATAATAAACTATTCCTGATTTTTCAACAAGTAATTTCTATATACCTAAAAACTTACTTATTGTATCATTTTTTCCCGAATATCAGAAAAGTTGAAAAAAATTCTATTTATTTTTAGGACGCATGCGCAGTAGCTCTAATACTAAGAAAGTTCGAATCCGTTTTAAGAAAGTTCGAAAATTCAATAAATCAAAATATATATTTAGAAAACAAATATATAATGCTTTGGAATGTAAATGATTAACAGTTAATTTTCTTTTTCAATTAAAATTATTTGCAATTTAATTTTTAAGTTATTAAAAAAATATTTGCATTTAAAGTATATTTTAAACAAGCATATTTAAACAGCGTATAATAGTTAAATTAAGTGGGAAAAAGTATTTTACTGAATAAAGCAATTATTTCTTCTTTAATTTATTTATAAATACAATAATAATTTGATATATTTAACAATCCAATTAAAAGAAGTTAGTAAAAAAATATGTATTTGAACTTAAAATATATTACTATAAACGAGCATATTTAAAAAGTATATACAGTCGACGATCGTTTTTGCGAACTCGTAGGGAATACTCAAATGGTTCGTAAAATAGAAATTTCGTAAAATAGAAAATCATAAAAAATGACATGAATATGTACATTATTTATGTCTATTTTTATCAATTTCCCCCCTCTTCATAGATGATGCAATATTTTAAGGTTATTTATTCTGAAATAAAGTTATACATGTATTTTTTAAATATATAAGAAAATACAAAATACAAATTTATGCACAGAAAAAAATTTTAGCACTCAGAAGAATATGTTATTAAGCTTTGAAAACATTACATGTGAAAACATAGACTGTATTAATATTTAATGGATGAAAATGCATAGATAAAAAATTAGGAATGGAAATAATCACTTATCTTTTTTTTGTTTTAAAATCACATTTTAGAAAATACATGCTTCCATTTTATCTATACTTGAAATCGTTTCACAATTATTGTTCTCTTCAAAAAAGTGCCTTAGCCCTGACAACCATTTAGCTGCTTGTTTGACAGTCAGGCTTTGGATTATTTCACTTTCTTCTTGTTCCAAATCTGAAAGTTCTTCTTCCTTTTCATTTAATGCGTCAGCAATAATTTGTTCCTCTGATATTTCTTCCGTACAAATCAAATCACGTCTGAATCCATGCTCAAAATGTCCTGGAATGAAATTCAGGCAACAGTGGGTTTCTTTTGCGGAGTTCATTTATGAGTAACTCATCTTCACTGATATCGTCGGCTACATTTTCTTGGTTTTCTTCAATTAAGGTACTAAAGCCTATGTGTTGAAATGCTTTAGATATCGTAGTCGCTTGAACATCATTTCAAGCACGTATTGACAAATGCATTGCACCTAGAACATCAATTTCATATGGCTGATTCAGCTCACATCCCGTGACTACTCTTTGCAAAAGCACTCTTCAATATATACGCTTGAAACTGTTAATCACACCCTGATCCATCGGCTGTAAAATTGAAGTAACATTGGTGGAAGAAACTCCACACGAATAGATTTAACCCTTTGAGGGGCAAGCAATTGCGTTCGTGTAATTCTGAACTCCCACCGGAAATTTGTAAAAAAGTTACATCAAAAAGAGTAAAAGCATTTTCACGACTGTTTTCCACCAAAGTTAGAAAAGGGAAATTCAATGACATTTTTCTGGTGTAAATCTTCATCAATCGTAGGTGGTATATAATATATACCACCGCCCTTCAAGGGGTTAAGATCTGAGACTACAACGTGAGCTGAACAGTTATCCACAATTAGTAGAATTCTACGTTTTTCCAAAACAAATTGGCGATCCAAGTCTTTTAACCATTTTTTAGGTGCGTTCGTAATTATGTAAATACGTAGCACCTATTGTTGTCGCTCAGTCCGTCCGTCTGTCTGTCCGTCTGTCCGCATATAACAACGCAAAAACTACCCAACCGAATCATTTGAAATTTAAAATACATAATTATAACATAATTTTGTCTTGTCATTTCAAATTTTATGAAAATTGGATGGAAAGATCAATTACAGGGACATTCAAAAGGATTCCGTTACATGACGGTCAATAGGGAAAAAAGTTTTAAATGCATTTTAATCGTTTGAAATTTAAAACATATAATTATTGCGTAATTTTGTCGAGTCCTTTCAAATGTTATGAAAATCGGATGCATAGATCAATTACAGTGAGAATCAAAAGTATTCCGTTACATTACGGTCAATGGGGAAAAAGTTTCAAATGCATTTTAATGATGTTACACTCATTCGAACATAATAGAATTGGCATGAATCTATGAAATATATACTAAAATATGCATTCTGTACAATCTGTGATGCAAAGATTTTTATTATTAAATTACAGGGCCACACAAAAGTATTCCATTATAATGCTATACGGGGAAACATGGTTTGGTACGTGTTTTAATTATATTCAACTATTTCACATTTTATGAATAAGATATACATTGCTGAGGTGTAATAAAAATTACTTCCTGCATATTTACAGAAACGTAAAGATTTCGACTACTATACTATATCCGGAGTACGCTCTGCTATATCAGCAAGATCTGAATATTTTTAAAACTTCGTTAGCGTACGAACGCACCTCATTTGCTACGTTCACGTGCAATTTCCAACTTGTCATAAATATGTCCAGTCATCCATGCATTTTGGTTAGCATGGTATGCAGCTGGTAATTTGTTAACATTTCTGAATCATCTAGGCTTCCAATTTTTTCCAATGAAAAGCAAGGGCAGTTTTTGTGTTCCATTCATGTTGGCTGAAAACAAGATTGAGATTCTCTGCTTAGCCTTTTTGCCTCCGCTACATTTTTCACCTCTGAATGTAAGTGTTTTTTCCGGCAGCATGTTAAAAAACAGTCCTGTTTCGTCTGCGTAAAAGACATCATCTGGAGCATATTGAGTTAGCAACGCTTTTAAATCGCGTTCTTTCCATTCATTTGCCAAAGTCGTATTTGCTGTTCCACTTTCACCGCACAATTTTCTGAAGCTCAAACTGTGCCTGGACTTAAATTTTTGTAACCAACCGTCTGAGGCCTTGAAGTCTTTGATGTTCAGCTTTAAAGCAAAAGAGTTCGATTGTTCTTTAAGGAGATTACCATCTATGGGAATATTCAGTCCTCTTATTTTAATCATCCAAGAAATCAAAGCTTTCTCCAGTTGGGGGTGTTCTGCTTCTCTGAAATATTTACAAGAGGGGTTTTTATTGGTGCTTCTATTTCCGACGATTTTCTCTCGAGATTTTAAATTTGTGGAGAGACTATTCTTTGGAATTCCATACTTTTTCGAAATTTCTGACTTACTTAAGATTTTTTTATCTACTTCTTTTAAAATTTTCTTCTTTACCTCAACGGATAAGCACGTGCGTTTCTTCAACTGCGACATACTGAAATTCTGTAATGTTCTGGCCCATTCTCCCTCTCGACTAACGAGACTTCACAGATTGTGTAGTCCAGAAGGAATGAGAAAATAGACGGTTACAGAATACAATCTTTTAAAAGATTTCGTTTCCCCTTTCAACAATGACACCTGCTTGTACATTTAAGTTTCACTCGCCAATCAAAGGCTTTCCAGACACGTCACGCGTGCCTTGTCATAATAAACCACGTGACGCTAAATAAACTAAACTTTAACTACGCTGCCTCCCTCCCGAAATCGGGTGGGGAAAATAACACATTCTTGAAATGCACCTGTTGTCTTTTGCACCTGTTGAGAGTATAATTGACGTTGGCACTTCTTATCGGTATTTAAAAAATAAATAAATAATCGAAAAAAAATTGCAGAATTATAAAAGTTTAAGTTCGCAAAAAAGAAATTTTCATAATTTGTAGTTCGTAAATGGCAGCGAAAATTTATATAGCGTCTATGGGAATGTATTCGGGACTACGCTCTAGTTCGTAAAATCGCAAGTATTCGCAAAAAAGAGGTTCGTAAAAACGAGCGTCTACTGTATAATAGTTAAATTAAGTGGGAAAACGTATTTTACAGAATAAAACAAACATTTCCTCTCGAATTTAATTAAAAATACGTAAGCCATTTTCTATATTTAACAGACAAAATAAAGTTGTATTTATTTCATATTTTTAACCTCTATTATCCTTAAGCGTTAAAACCCCAACAATGATCTCATAATTAAATTAAGTTTTAAATTGCCCAATCGAATTCTAAAACAACAAAAAACGAAAAAACAAACAAACAAACAAAATATCAAACCTTACTCATGATCCCATTTAAATGAAACTTTTAACTCCACCTGAGCAACTGATCTTTGGCTCAATGGCTAAGTTACTCGACTGTAAGCTGTAAAATCTTTGATTCAAATTGAAGGTCAGTCGAAAGATTTCTTTTATCTCGTTTTTTCTTGAAATATTGAAAATTTCTTTTTTTAGAACAGAAAATAGGTACGAATGTTTCATCAATTGGCGGATATTTCACTTACCCATCATATGTTGTATAGGATAAATCTTGCAATCGCTTTGACAATCGAAAAATATTTTTGATGGATTTACTAATTTCAGACCTTGGCGATTCTGAAAAGCATATTTTTAGGAAAATAAAATTTGCTATCCGTCTGTCTGTAAATGCTGTATCTCCCGAACAAATTGAGATAGAAACATAAAATGTGGTGTGTACTTAGTATATAATAATGGGAAGAATATGAGTAACCCTATTACTATTGAATATGAGTAACCCTGATTATCAGGAATTATTTTTTTTCGGTCATTCCAAATATTCGTTTTGATGAAAGGTGTATAAAAATTTTCAGTTTGAAGTAGTGACTGTAAAAGACAATAAAAAAATATATAAATTATGCATAAAGAATAAAATCGATTGGATAGTTACTTGTTAAGATATTTATAACCATATTTTTCACTCTTCGATTTAAATGATTTCATTATTTCATTGAAATTTCAGTTCAAATACATATTTTAATTGGAAATGAGACACCCCATCCCAATCAGTTAATAGGTTTATCATTTTTGGAGTTATAAGGATGTTTCTTTTACTACTTCATTATTAGGTCAACCAAAAAATTATTGCCAAATTGTAAGATTAAATGCCAATAATGGCTTATTGTAGATGTCACATGTAGTTGACATTAAATACGTTACAAGTGTTTGTATATCATAACTGGTTTTTAATTTGACGTTTTAGCTTTATTTTTATTAATCTTTTACTAATTTATTTGTTTTTTCGTTATTTAAAATAAAAATTATGCCAATTTGGATAATTTATGAATAGTTTGGAAAATTATATAATTTGTTGAAATGGTTCGATGGGATGATAGTACCTGTAAGTAGTACCCGTAATTACATAATAGAGCATTACTATGTATTAAAAATATAAAATATTTTATATATAAAATATAAATAATATAATTTATATATAAATAATATAAAATATAAAATATTTAAATTTTATTTTAGAATTGCAATGCATTTTATAGATAGTTTACACAAGTTTCATTTTCATATTTTATGGTATATGTATCTATGATCCATGATGGGTAAGTATTAGGGTGGCCCCTAGTGACTAGATTTCCCTTGCAACAGAGAAAACATTCTTGAAATAACTGTAGTATCGCAGCAACACTGTTGCTTATAAAATTTACCTGATTTGTTGGAGTTGGCCTGAATAAATTCTATAGATCTTATACAGGGCTCCGCAACGAATTCTCACACGTAACTGGATATGGATAGATATTGCTGGAAAAAAAGAAATTTTACGTGCTAAATACTCTGAATAAACCATAAACAGGTTTATCATTTAATTACATGAAATGAGATATGTTTAAAATCATGAATTAAAAATATCATAATGGCTTTCAACAAGTTTAAAATGCTTCATGGGTGTTTTTTCTTTCGTGTTTTATTATTTACAGCTAAATAACACTCTTTCCCCCCTTTTACTTCATAATGATTAATATTTTATTGTAAACTTTCTCCATTTTGTAAATAAATTCTATAAGTTTTATAATCGGAAGATTGTGTAAATGCATATGACGATGCACAGTATATCACGATGTATAGTTTTTACCATCGTTATAATCATGAAAACGATAGAATTAGTTTGATGGCTTTATTCTTCTGTCCGTCAGGCGAAGCTATTGCGAATTAAAGTTAAATCTAAGGAACAGTTATTTGTTAACATCATATTTGCATTTCGACATTTTTTTGCATGTTTTAGACATTTCTTTTGTATGAATAGCTGAGTTTTGCCTTTACATTGCCCTTTTTTTATTTTATCGATATTGGCTATAAAAAGTTTTTATGAAGTCAATTGCTCTTTCAAAACTAGTTACAAAAAATGAAAATATCACCATAAAAGATACATCTGCAACGTAAAATATGAATAATTTATATTTGAATATTACATTATTATATTAATATTGTTTAATTGATTTTGTAGTCATACACTATCTACCAATAAGTATTTGGAAACTTTCAATTTTTGGCATTTTGTCAAATATTTTAAAATATACTTGTCGGATTCTTCTGAAACTTCAGGATTATGAAGATTATGTCTGACCTCATATTTATCAACATCTATTTGATAAGCAGGGCAATTAGGGGGGCGACAAAAAATTAAAGAATAACAGAAATATTTGGGATCACCCTGTACATGAAAATGCACGAAACGATTTATCGCTGCAAAATACAAATATGTGGATACTGCATAACATGTACACTGATTTTTGTAAGAATCGCATGTATATTCATGGAAAAAGTGTGATTTTTAAAAAAAATTAAAAAATTCTGGTATGTTTTTTGTTTATATCATGCAGGGTTTTCGACCAAATTTAACGCAAATTTCAGAAATATTGGCAAATCTATTAAAAAAAATCTAGCGCAAATGGAATATAAATATATTAAATATTTTATGAAATATGAGTAGTTTATGAAATAATTTTTATCTGCGCATGCGCGAGCGATAAAAATGATTCTTTTACATCATTTAATAGTCAATTTTATGGAGTAACTTATTAAAAAATCAATCAAATATCGTGAAAATTCAAAAAGATATCATTATTAAAATTAAGCTGTTTTTACATTGCTCTCTAAAAACGACTGACTGATAAGGGATTCTCCACAAATTGACATTTTTTATTAACTGATTTTTAGGAAAAAATAGTACTATTTAATGAATACAATATCTAATACAATATTGCTGCTAATAAGTATCTTAACACATTGTGATAGAAAAGGAAAAGAGCTTTTATTCTTATTTTGACAGCAACCTTTAAAATTCCTTATTCGATCATTTGAAACTTACTATAGAATTGATCGAAATAAAAGTTCCTGTCCCTTCATTGTTTATAAAGCAAGTAAGAAAAATCATGCGTTAAGCATAGATTATGAAACACTTTCCAACGCTTCCTGAAATCTTAAACAAAATTTTGTTATTTAGGGAAAAAAGATGCTACTGTCCTTAGCCAAATATGTATTGAAATACTTTTGAACAGCTCTGTATTTGATCCGTCGGTTGATATATATATATAATGGGGAAATTTATTTTAGCAAGAAAATGCCTAACTGGCTGAAATTTCTCTTGCAGCACTTTATTCTAATAGATGGAAAATACTTCAATACTTTTGTTCAGTCCTGTAATTTATCCAATATCTTTACTACACGCCAGTATTTATTTAAAATTTAGTTCGAACAAACACATTCTTAAAGTTACTTAAATTACATTTCCAGAAATTATCACATATGAATGATCATGTTGCTAATTCTTTGCGTGACCCTGTATATCATTTTATCTATATTCTACAAACATTTCTTAGTAAACTGAAAGCAGTTCAACGTAAAAATGCATAACTACCACCTTTAATTTAATTACTGTCATATTCAGTAACCTTTATGAGTTCTCTTGTGTAACCCTGTATATCAACTATAACATTTATGTGCACCATATATTTTGCAGACATTTTGTAAAACTTAAAAGCTCATATCACAATTGAAAAAGCATTTCAACCATCCATCAGCTATCATCGATAGTACACAATATTTCAGAAAAAAATATAAGGTTTGAAATATTTTGTGTGTCCTTGTAAAAGCTATGCACTTCATATTATGCGTTAAATACTAAGTCTCAACGGCATATATCAATTTTATGATACTTGAAACCGTTTAACATTATTCAAATATGTCGCAAACTACTCCCTCCTTTATTATTGTGTAATGGAATTCTATTGAGTGACCCTGTAAATGAATAATAATTATTACTTTGGCTGCATATTTTAAAGAATGAGTATTTTAATACACTTTGCGAATCCATGTAAATTTGAATACGCTTAACAGGGTGTAACACCTTTAAAATTCATTTGAAACAATTTTTTTCCCATTGGCCGTAATGTATCGGAAAACTTTTGACTAACCCTGTAAATACACTAGTCATAGTAGAAACTTCATTTTCAATAGAGTTCGTGCTAAGCTAAACATCAATAACATATAAAAAATTTCATAGCAATCCGAGTATATTTACGGGAGTTAGAACGCGGACAGAGACGGCCATCCAGCCATACGGTCAGACAAACCGAATGCATAAACACATTTCAACTTTGTTGAAAAGTGTTAATAACATATAAAAAATTTCATAGCAATCCGAGTATATTTACGGGAGTTAGAACGCGGACAGAGACGGCCATCCAGCCATACGGTCAGACAAACCGAATGCATAAACACATTTCAACTTTGTTGAAAAGTGTTAAAAAAGAATTCTCTCACTGAAAGATAATCCATTTTTTTGTCCATGAATGTTCGCAGTTGTAAACCTGTCAAATAATTCTAAAAGCAATTAATTGCGCATTTCAACTTTTTCTGCTTGCATTGTGTACAACAAACTTCTGAATTTTAGAGGCAGTTTTAAATGTTTTGAGCTTTTAGACGCTACATTACTCATTTGAAAACATCCGTGCCCTAATGTTAGTCCTATGGAAGGAATTTTTAAAGTTATCTTGTTAGCATTTCCATATTTTAAAATTATTTTTTTTACATGGTATAGCTGTGGTTGAATCTAAAAGGGCCATTTTTCCTTTCTCGATTTATCCGTTTGCTAATGTTATTCATATAGAAGAAAATTTTTAAGTTATCTTGTTAGCATTTCAATATTTTTACATGATTTTTTTACATTGAATAGCTGTGGTTAATTCTAAAAAGACCATTTTTTCTTTTTTGGATTTTGTTTTCAGATTTTTTTAATAAGGATATTTTCATTTTCGAAACGGGTTCCAAAGTTAAAGGTATCCTAAAAAAGAAAATTTTTTAAAAATGTCAAAAAGGTCTGTTTAGTGATCAATCTCAGCTAGCCAATGCAAATAATGATGATAATAATAATAAATTAATTAATTAAAAAATAAAAATATATTGGCAAGCAAACGAGCGAGCTTAAAAAATTTCTCCCATTGGATTAACATTAGCGAGCAGGTGCTTTCGAATAATTGAAGTAGCATCTGAATTCTAAAAGCCAGATACGTGTTCTTGGTGTTATCTTATTCTGTATTCTATGACAGAGAAATGTCATTTTATGGTCAAATATTTATATTTAGTAAATAAAATAATAATAAAAAAATTTTGGTCGCGAGAATAACATTTTTATCATTACTTTATTACAAAATATAATTTATTGTACTAATATCTCTAAAGTGCTTATTACTGGCATTCCGTTTATTTAATCGAGAGAAATCTCAAGTCAAAAGATGGGAATCCCAAAAAGCCACAAATTTTTGATTTAAAGAAATTTACCCAAATATATGATACTGCACCGATTTACAGGAATATAAAGAAATATGACGACGAATGAAAAGTTTAAAAGACCCGATCGATTTGGTTTTAAAAAAAGCAAAATTATTGAATCAATATATTATAAATATATTTCCAAACTTTATGTCAAGTTAGCCAGTTACAATTTTGCATGCAAATATTCGCACATCTTCAGTTAAAATTGTAATCTGAGTGCCGTCGAAATCCAGAAATTTTATTTCATATGCTTTCACAGAAAAATAGTTTTATTAAAAAAAAACTAATTTTATTTTTACTGTTACATTATTTTCACTAACTGAAGTCATCTGAAAGTAAAATCTCAATCTCAGTGTCCATGTGTAAAAAAAATAGCTAAAATGGGCACAACTACAAATAAATATCTTTCATTTAAAAAAAAAATAATTTTCAAAATCGGTTGAGTAGAAAATTCAGGGCTGATGACTAAAAAAACAGCCAGGTCTTTTAAATATATAGATTTTGCAATTTGATAATTTCGTAAACAAACATAAAAATTACTCTTTTAAAAATTCTAAAAAATATATACATTGTTTAAATGAAAATAAGTTTTTCATCATAAATATGGACAAAATCTCAAGTAATTTGACACCTAACGTCATTTTGAAAGTGATATAACTGACAGAAAGTGACTAATGTCGGACACTTTACTTGAAAAGATAAGAGAAACAAAAAAATTATCTATATATTTAAACATATTAATGGTTTAAAATATTTTATTATTTATTATAAACCAAATAATTAATATGTAGATATCATAATACACATGGATGTGTCCCATTTTTTCACGTTTTATCTTATAGCAGATATCCAGCCATTGGCGTTTATGAACCAGTAACTGACAAATGGTGTCACGGTCTGATAGAACAAACTAAGCATCAACTTCTTGATTACAGTATTTGTTAAATTTATAATTTTTATTTTTAAATTGTTCAAATAATTAATAAACAACTAAGTTACCTACAGATACATTACTTTGGAAGCATTTATAATAAATTAGATTTAAAAAAAGTATAGATAAAAAAGACACTTTCTCAATTATAAAAATAAAATGGATGTCTTTAAATGATACATCTGTATTCTTAAAAGCCTTTTCGTCATATATTCTTGGACTACTAGTTGTGAATAAATTTACTCCAAAGCAAATATAAGTGTCTAACTTTCTTCTAGATAACATTACTTTCGAAGCATTTTTATGAAAATGCTTATTTCAGTATACACTGACAGGGTCCGCACAACATTACCATTAAATGTTTACAGTATTTTCAATGTCTTTCACGGCAGAAAAATATCGCAAAAATTGCAAATCGAGGAGGTTTTTGCAAATTCTGTTTCTTCAAATTATAAATTTCCTTATTATTAATAGTGGTGCTAGAGTCCTAACAAAATATAAGGAGAGTGCGAACCCTGACTGAGGTGACAAAAGTCATGGGATAGCAAAATACAAATATATAGATGGAAGTAGTATCGTTTGCAAATTGTATAAATGGCCTTATAAGGGCTTTCAGTTGTGTTCAAATGCTTCGTATGAGAATGTTAATTATGTGGCTATGGCCACCCGACGAGAATGAAAGAATTTCGAGCACACTATGCTCACTGGAGCTAGGCGCATGTGACATTTCATTTGGGAAACCGTTACAGAATTCAACATTTCGAGATCCACAGTGTCAAGAGTGTGCCGTGAATAGCTATATTCAGGCATAACCTCTCATT